>QYAM01000130.1:0-57804 GCA_003988965.1 Neobulgaria alba | reverse complement strand
TAACAGATTTAGAGTAGTTTTAGTTAATTTACTTTGTTATAATTGGTTTATTAGCATTTAAAGTCCTATGCCAAGGAAAAGTGCGCCGCTCGGTGATATACGCCGCTTGGTGATAAACCACGTTATATCTTAAAGAACAGCCTTTTCTTTCTTATCTATAAAAATCCAAATTCGTATCCACTAATAGCCAATAAGAAAGACATATCTAAATACGAGAAAGTAAACGACTATATCCCGGGGTTTTATACGAAAAGCGTGGCATTGGTACCTCGTACTCGATAAAGACGGATGGATATATCCGAGGTTTCCCCGATAATCTCGCTTCCCTTCCATCACCTCCTCTGGAATTTTAATATTATACGTTTAACCATTATCAAGTCTATTTCGAATCAATCGAATCCAAGCTCACGAGCTGGAGGATTCTTGTCGACGTTAGAAGAGGAGAATTCTTCTGAAATTCGATGGCTTGGAGGGATATCTCATCTTAAACCTGTTTGCGTTTGCGATTTCGAAACTCAAGGAATCAGCGAGCCAGCCCTTTCGGAGCCTCCTCACCACAACCAACCACAACAATCCGTGAATCATTGGGGGGAACAATCTCGACTTCGGGAATACGGGAATAGAGCAAACTACCTTCTTCTTCTAATCTCAAAGATAGACTTCCCTTCTCCGTCTCACAACAGACCTCAGCGCAAACAAGAATCTCAACCTCGGCCCAGTTCATTCTCGAACCCTCCTCGATCTCTCGACTTATTCTTAAGATCGATATATCTTTATCCCCATCTCGTCCCGATCGACCAAAATTGAGGATTACCTAGTTCAGACTCATTCTCAAAACCCAACCTCCAACAATTACCCTCTTATTCAATCACAAAAAACCATCATTCTAAAACTCCTCGCCCTCATCCACAACTCAAAAAACAACCAAAAATGCACCTCCCTACCTCTCCTCACCCCTCACCAATCCACCTCTCCCTCCTGCTCCACATCTTCCTCGAAACCCCTGCTTCTCTCTCCTTCCTCCTTCGCCCCTCCTCCACTCTCTCAGCCCCCCAACCACTCGCTCACGCTCTAATAAGACAATACTCACTCCTCCTCTTCATCACCAATCTTATCCTCTTACTAATCATCTACTCCCATCCAGCCACCTCCGCCTCTCATAATTTCAATGAAATGGCGATGAATTCACCAGCTAGTCCAGGCAGGATGGCATATGATTCTTCAAAGGGAATATGGTGTGAGATATGGGAGGAGTTTGAGAGGAGAGTTGCGGGACTGTTAGTGGGGTATCATGGCGGGACTTTAGTTAGGGCGTGGGGGAGGTGGAGGAGGGGGGAGGGGAGGGAAGGGGGTTTGATGGGAAGGCCGGAGTTGCATTTGGTGGTTCATGGATTTGTTGGGGTGGCGCTAGGAGGAGTTTGGTGGGGGATATTTTAGATGGGGATTAGGTTAGAAGGGGAGGTGGAAGGGGTAGAGGGAGTTTAGATGGCAAGTTTCATGGAGTTAGACAGAGAAGTTTTGGTACATTAGATAAGGTGTTTTTTATGCAGGAGTTAGGGAGTTTTGTTTAAGAAGGATAGATTACATACACCTATTTCATAACGACCTCAGAGCGAGATGATATCCTCGTAGATGAAAAGACTAAATAGAATAAGAAGAAATCTTCTGGATATTAAACTCTAACTAACCATCTAAAGAACCTAAAACTTCTTTCTTAAACACATAAATTTCTCTTCAAATTTATTAAATGTCACGATACCATATAACGAAATCCAAACTAAATGACAAAACTATTAAACCTCAAATGCCTAAACTGTCTAATAATACGAAAATCAAAGTATTATGTACATCCTACTCCCCCTTATTCTCAAACCTCTACAAAGACCACAAGATTCCATCTAAATGGTAATCGTAATCCTATCCACTATACCAATACAATTTAGAGTTATATTTATTGGTTACCGCATACCTCTATTCCCCTCAAGTAATAATTTTAAGCCTTAATAAAATAAGTTCTCCTACTCCCTACGGAGTTATAGCCCTAGAATAAGAGAGCCTATTTAAGAATTAAGGCGGCTTTTAATATCTTCTAGATTATTTTTCTTTAATAAAAGAGACATTAAAGGTTTAGTTAATGCTTTGCGGTAAAGGTGTGGTATAAGGAATGTCCACAACTCTTGTGATATCCCCCTTAAAGCTCACTCCTTACACACCAAATCCCAAATCCCAACCAATCCCAAAAAAGCATACTAAGAAAAGATATCTGTCTCAGCAAGAAGAAAGGCATAAAGAAATTTAAGCCGTTCTCTCTAATATGGAGAATCAAAATCATCTTCTTCCCATCTAACCTCTATTATCCAACTAATCCAAATGCCATATTTCCATGAACTTTCAAACCCATTCTCCCCTCAACCCCAGATCCTCGCTTAACCCCCCCTTTCAGAACCAAATAATCTTACATCCGATCATCCACCCAGCTGTCACCAGCCACATCCCCAGGCTCTCCCATAAGCTGCCTATCGGTAACTACCTACACCGCATATAACCGACCACCGACATAAGTGATATCTTCATCCACTGATAACTCTCTCACTGCAGCCTCGAAACATGTGCATTCTTATCACCCTCACCCCTCAAGACCCAATAGCGAGAAGTTCAGATTACGAATTGAACACAACAGCTATGCCCCCAAGCATTAGGCTGATTTAATAGGGTAAAAGACTGCATGTAAAGGTCATCAGCTCGTTATGTTCAAGGATGTCACTGAACACAAAGTCTGCAAGAGAGAGGAAAGGGAGGGGTAGACGGAAATAACTCACCCCACCTACTTCACTCCCCCCTCGTAGGCTGAACCTGAGGAATCATATCTTCTTCCATCCTCCAACCTTCAACCCTTCCTTTTTCAAAACTTGTTACCGTTCTCTCCCCAAGCCCAAACACCAAAACCTAAACATCAGATCCTAAATCAAAGTCTCTAATCGAGAAGCTTTCATTCATTATGGCACCTCTCACCCAACAAGTCCAATTCACAGAGGACTTGAAATCCGAACTCTTCGCATTCGAACAACGTATCAAAGCCCGTCGAGAAGCCGGTTCGTCTCTCCTCTCCTCTCCTCTCTTCTCTTCTCTTCCCTACCCTACCCTTCCACGAGTATCCGACTCCCAACCGACAAAAAAGATACTTGGTAACTAATATCCAAAACAGAAAAATTCGCACCCTGGCACCCCAAATCCATCATAGCCCATCCGCGCCGAACATGGAGAATGGCATTCGGTATTATTACCGATGCGGAATGGGAGGGTATTCTCGCACATATGGATGATGGGACGGGAAATGGTAGTAAGAGAGGGAAATAAATAAAACCCAGCTTTTTCTACATTGTCAAAACAATAGTCGGAGGAGATATTAAGTCGTCCAAGGATTTTTCTGGGTTATGCCTCTAGATTTAGGGTATTGAAATTTGAAATATATATTTGAATGAAGAATGAAGATGATGATGTGTGAAGTGGAGTAGAGTGCGGTCTCTTTGAGGGGAGAAAATAACCAAATTGGCTAGTTTTGGTGTATGGGTTTTTGGATATTTAGGTTCTTGAGTTTGTTTGTTTTTTAATTAAAAAAATATAAAAGCTTTGAAGATGAAGGTCTGAAAATGCTTATAACTTATATAAGAATATTCATGATTTAAAACGTCTTAAATACCTACTCTTTTATAAAAGGATATTTGTAATATCAAATATCCCAAAAGTTCCCGAGCTAAAATCAACCTCTTATTTTCCCACCTCTTCGGTGACCCCAAACTGGAAATTATAACCATTTATAAAATATGTAAAGTCTTAGTATTCGACATTCCTATCCTTATCATTAATCAAAATCATAAAAGTTTCATTTCCTTTCTATCTACTCATTCCTTCCTTCCTACAAGGGTTAGCTATCTATACGCTAAACTAGCTAATATGACATGTTGTTCTTACAAGAACATACATTATACAATCCTTTCTTGTTGGCTTATTTTTCATCGAGTTGAGATTATGGCCGGTTTGGCCTCATTTCATTCTTTTACTTCTTCTTCTTTCATTTATCCTCCTCTGCTGCTTTTGCTTGGTATAAATCCACGCTTGGTTTTGATGTCATATTATTATTATGACTTCTTAGATCCAAATCCCGAGTATGCGTCGTCAATGATTGTTACCACATCTTCGTGAACTCTATCATCTCCTCTTTTCCCTTTCACCTCGTCCTCCTTAAGTTCATCCTTCAATTCCTTCTGATCCTCGATATCGGGAGCAATTTCATCCTCGATAGCCTCTTTCACAACCACATCCTCAACCCTAGCTTCAACGTCGCCAAAACTCTCACCCTCACTAGATTTATCTTCTCCCTCCTCCTCCTCCAAAACCTCCATCTCCTCCCATCCACCTTTCTCCTTCGCCTGCTCCTCCAAAACCTTCATCATCTCCTCCTTCGCCGGACCAGCTATCAACCTCGACGCCTTTGCAATAAGCCAATACTTAAACAGATGCTGTAAAGGTTGAGCCAAAAATTTTCCAGAAAAGTTAACATCCAAATCTTTGAGTGCTTCCGGATTCCCATATCCAGTGAGTGCAAGTTTACTTATTCCTTGCAGAACACCCGTATCGAGTAAGGAAGCGAGATGATATGATTTCGCAACGAATTCTTCTTCTGACATCATCTTTCCATATTTGAAAGGACGAAGAGAGAGTTCGCTACGGCGACCACCGATTTTACCTCCTTCGATGGCGTCGAATGAGAGGTGCCAGCCATTAAAGTCGTAGGCAAGTGTACGATGGATTTCCATGCTCGTGAAGAGATATTGGACGTCCACTACTTCATCCCATTTTTCCCCGAAAGGCCTGTAGGGTTTTGAGCTTGCAAGCTTGCTCCATCCTTGGTCAAAACAAAGATGCCTGGAGAGTGGGAAGGTGACTGATGACGGAATGTTAAAGTGGCTCTTGTTCATATCGATAGGACCAATAGTAAATTGGCTTTGGAATTCTTGGAAAAAAGAGGAATGTAGTCCACTGTAAATTCGCTGCTGAAATCTTACATCCACTTGACTTTCCGGTAGCATAACGTCAGACTGTAAATCTTGAACATAGGCTCCTATTGACATGATATCGGTTTTCTCTGAAATCTGGTTTGTCCTTAAACGCACTTCGATGCTTGGGAATGCCTTCGTTACAAAATGGCCAACCGGACGCTTGTTTTTAGCCTCATCTCCTGCGTGTCTGCTCTTGATATTATCTGGAGCTTTAGTGATAGCGAAAGGGTTAGGTTCGAATCGGAGAACAATAACATCTCGAGTAGATTTATTATTATCTTCCATTTTACTGATGACTTGGGAAATGTTAGGTATCCGGCTGGAAAACGCGTGGTAGAGATCCTTTCTACCAACTAATGTAGAGCCGATACCTTCGTGAGGTACACGGGGACTGTGCAAAATGTTCCCCATAATGGCAGAAGTACGGGTCCGGTATTCTGGACTCCAAATCGGAAGCGTTTGCTTGCCATCGGCTTTGATTGTCTCAGGAGAGAGGGGTGCCAGACCAAGAGCAACCTTCGCTTCCTCGTCTTTGGTTTGGCTCTTGCTTGTAGGAGACGTCTTTTGTGCAAACCCAAGATCTGCAAAGTAGCCGAGACCCTTCACCTTGCTAACGGGAGCAGCCCATCTCCACCAATTACGAGCTCGGTGGTTCCAAGGAAGTTCTTGAACAGGAGGAAATTGAATGAATGAACCTACGTTCGAGGCGGCAGTAGAAACTAGTTGGTGCTCCAGCCTGTTTTGTGCATTATTTACGTGACAACGGGAGCTGACTAGAATTCGACGGAGTAGGTCGATTTTAGAAATTCCCTGATCGGGCTCATCAAGCCAAGAAGCCGTGATCTAGAGATATTAGCGGCTATGATAACAGTTGGAGGAGGGACTGACCATATGTGGTGCACCTCTGGTAATCACGGTGTTCGAAAAGCGGGCGGCTTCTTCCAGTGTCGCATTACTGAAATGCAGGCCTGCCGAGTTCTCAAAATGAATTCCTCTGGTTTGTTTTGGGACCAAATAGGCTAAATTCATTCTCTCTCTTTGAATCCCCTTGAGAGCAGTTTCAATATCCTGGGCGATCATTTCCTTAGTGATCTGTTTAGTAGTGAAGCGGATGATACCTCGAGCTTCAATGACCTCCAGTGTCTCATCCTTTTCACCCAGATATTTCTCCTTGATCTCGTCCAACACAGATGGACAATTCATCCCATCCACTATTCTTATCAGTCATGGGATTGGAGAGACAGGGGCACCACTCACACTGCAGAATTTTCAATTCAGCGCTTGATCCCAATGATATTTCGAATTGGCCAATACCATCCCGGATCTCTGGCAGCTCCAGCCCCCAACATTGGCGGATCAATTGGAGGGCCACGCGCTGTTTGGGCGTGTGGGAGTCAAGAGTATAACCTCGAAGTGGAGAATTCAGAAAATATTGTTGATTGGGCGAGATTCCTGGCATCCAGGGAGTTATTTCTATGATGGAGGTGTCTGGATACTTTGGAAAAGAATGGCTCATAGATTCGCTCTGGCGCTTGGCTCTTGCATCCCGATCAGCACCGATGTAGGTCTTGAGTTGGGAACTGGTGAAAGCACCCTGTAACTTCTCCACAAGCATGTTCATGTCATCCCAGTTCTGTATCACCTCATAGAGTTTTGGTTTGAAGCCATTGATATTTTCCGCGACCTCGTCAGCTCCTACTAGGCCACGCTCCTCGTCTACTTGGGCCGCAATATCGATATGCTTGGGTTTTTCGGGCTCCATCTTCTTCCCCTTGACATTGTAGGACTTGATTTTGGAAGCTCGAAGAACAATGACTTTGGCTGGATCACCTAGAGTGACGGCGTCTTCTAGTTTCTCCAGGTCCTCTTGGTACTTCGTCCCGCGACGGCGATAGGTTGGATTCCGGGGTTTGGAAACAGCGGGCCTGACAATTGGCGTCTCCCGGATGCGCCTGAAGTCTGCGGCGGTGGTATCCTCCCCATCATCGCCCTCGAAATTGCCATTGGCCTCGGGTTGGGGTTGGGGTTGGGGGATGGACGGATTTTTGGGATTCGAGATACGAGGGGTAGTGAAAACTCGGTGGCTGGCGAAGGAGGCAGATTGGGGCCGGGAGAGGAGACTACGCCTAGCCAGGCTCTGGCGACAATTCAAGCATATGTGCGCGCCCCGGACTGGTCGAGCAATCATCAAGGCGGTGTTTTTGGTGGTTGCGGGCTTCCTCGCTAGAAGTTTTTTGAAGTTCGTCGGCAGTCGGAACTTCTCCCCGCCTCGCGCAGAAAGTCGCGTCTCCCCGTGGCTCTGAGGCCTCAATTAATACAAATGAGATCCTACTGGTCTGGCCCAGTTTCACCCCAATCCACAAAGCAATCGTCATGCCGTCCGCAGCACGAAGGCGGAGAGCCGTAAGTTCGGGCAATGGCAAAGCAATCCGTCGCACACCTAACGCGCAAGCAGGCACAGGAGGAAGAATCCGACGATGATCGTCGGCGGAGCACCCAGAGACAACGCAGACGGGCACCAGCATCAGACGATGAGGGCGAAGAAGAAGCAGAGGCAGAGGCAGAGGCGGAAGATGGAATGGATGTGGATGCAGTAGAGGGCGACGACCAGATGGTCAAGAAGCTGGTTAGATATGCATTGGCCTGCGAGTACCAGCGGGTGGCTATTAGGAGGGCCGGAATCAGCGACATAGGTTGGCCCCCTGACGCGTGTTCGTGGCGGGATGAAGTCTAACAAAATAGTGATGGGCAAGCAGAGAGGGGCCTACAAACGTGTATTCAAGGCTGCGCAAGAGCAACTCCAAAATGTGTTTGGAATGGAGATGGTCGAGCTGCCTGTCAGAGAAAAGATCACAATTAAGGAGAAACGAGGTGAGATATTCTCCTGCCGACGTTGAGTTCGCATCTCTAACGTTCTATAGCTGCCGCGAAGACCAAAGGCACTTCAAAGCTAACATCGTCGTATATCCTGACT
The DNA here is from genome assembly GCA_003988965.1 of Neobulgaria alba. Classification (NCBI taxonomy): domain Eukaryota; kingdom Fungi; phylum Ascomycota; class Leotiomycetes; order Helotiales; family Gelatinodiscaceae; genus Neobulgaria; species Neobulgaria alba. The sequence continues at coordinate 49,770 of QYAM01000130.1, read as the reverse complement.
TCCATTCTCCCCATCGAATACCGCACCCCCGATATCATCCCGCCCTCAATCATTGACAGCCAAGAAGACGAAGCGACATATACTGGTCTCTATACAACGATTGTGGCGGTGATTGCTTTAAGCCCCGGCGGGACAGTACCCGATCATAAATTGAACAGTTACCTAAAGAGAATGAATATCGATGAAAATACCCCCCTTGAAAAGACGGCCTTACTCTTAGCGAGAATGATTAAGCAAGGCTACATCATCAAATCTGTCGACAAGTCCGCAGAAGAAGAGACTACTGATTGGAGAGTTGGGCCAAGGGGAAAGGTAGAAATCGCGAATAAAGGAGTCTCCGGGTTGATCCACGAGGTTTATGGAGATGATGCTCCAGAAGACTTAGATAAGAGAATTCATAGAAGCTTAGGAATTGATGCTGCAAGTGCAGACAGGGAAACAAAGGGTGGTGGTGGACTGGATGAGCCTATGGCTGACAGTGATCCAGGGCCAAGTGCCCCAAGACCCGGAAGGAGACAGGTAGCGGCAGACGATGAAGACGACGATTAATGAATTCTCACTACCGATATTTGATGTTTAACTCTTTGAATAATGTATACGATATTCGGGGGCCTGTTTAGCATTAGCCTCGTCATGATCTAGGGGCCGAGGCAGAGGCAGAAGCAACAACAGTGATGTTATCAAGCCTGGATATTAGCCACAACTATGAGGCTTCTCCTGTTTGCACCATAATTTACAGTTGGCCCCTTATGTATACATCTCCTTCACATCACAAACAATGATCTTTGTGTCGGTCTTAATCTCGAATCCTCCAACGACACGATGCAATGGTATCCTTGATCAAGGGCGAATCTTACAATCCTCATCCGTCCCAGTCTTATCCACAAAGCTCTAACGCGTGATTTTCTCTTCGCCCCTATAGCCCAACCTTTTCTGATTGAAACACTTCCTTAATCCTGTACCTCCGGCGGTTTTCCAACAGGTTGTATCATTTTCTCTACCATTGCAGCCCTAACCTTCTCCTTGCACTCCCCCATGCCAACAGCCATGTAACTCAGCAATGGTGGATGCCCAACATAACTTGCGTAGCTGTCTCTTTGAATATTGCTTGTCCACTCGAATTTAGTCGTATCTGCGTGACCTGTTCCTACGTATCGCGCCTGGAGAGCTTCGAGCTGCTGGGTTGCCCGGAGTTTGTCTGCCTGGTTGAAATGTCAATTGCTTGTTGACGGTGAAAGGGGACCTCTGGAGGAGGGTTCGGAGCATTATATACATACCATTTTAAGGGTTTAGCAGAAAATAATCTGGAGCCCTTGTGTTGAGCAGGAAAGTCGCCGGTGACGGGACGAGATGCGATCAAAATCCAAGAGGTTGCAATGGAACAACATTCGGCCGGGGCGGCGCTAGTCCCGCCTCATACCCAAAAATGATAGCATCAACACACTCACTCACCTCAGTACCTGGATGATCCCTTTTCCTCGAACCCGACTTGATGTTAATACACAAGCACGAAACTCAGACCGCTAAAACTTCTCACTCATAGACAGAGACCACAGACATGATAATGGAGTGAGTAGCTTCAAATCCCACCAAGTATTTTGCGTCCCCACGTGATCAATCTCATACTGCCTTCAATTCGTTGCGCGCTCTCTGGCAACCACCAGTTCTTATTATGTCCAGTATTTTACTTCTGATCTTGCTCCCACTCAAGTCAAGAGATTAATGTTTCATAGGAGCGTCGACTTTGCTCTTCGGATCTCCCCTCAATTCCCACACACTATGAGTTACCCTCTGTCTCTCGAGAGCAGACTCGCCGAGGGCGACCAATATCGGGAGGCCAAGCAGACTCTCGAACTTCAACTCCAGGAGGTTGTTCAATACTTCTTATCACCCGAAGCACCGGCTCATGACGGGCCCCCTACTTGTCGTCGGTGCACTAAACGAAAGGATGCTATCACCCAAGCATTTCACCAGTATTATCGCTCCACAAGCCCCTCGTCCTGGAGCCACAGTTTTCAAGACTACCAATACGCTCTTGACCAAAAGTTCATAGACCCAAATGGTTATAACATCGATGAAATTCAAAGTGATCATCTAGCCGCCCTCCGCAACCACATCCAAGCAGATATCTGCTCAACCCTACCACCAGCAGATCGAGAACGCGTCACCTCTCTCCTAAATCCTGAAATTCCACTTCTTCAAGCCCTCCCAAACCTCCTCCAAGAAGCCGAAAAAAGCTGCACCACCCAGTTAGCAGTGACCTTCTTCAAAGCCCTTCAAGAGACTACAACACCAGAACAGCGCGGCAAGCTCCTCGCATCTTACTACTGCGAACTTCTCCCAATAGATAACCCTGACCAAAAAGCATTCAAACAAAAATATGTCGCTGAATTCTCGTCCCTCCGCCGTCCACCCACTGAAATCGTCCTAGCCATGCGAGCCGAAGCTCAACGGCAGTCGAAAGAGTTAGTGAAAGATCTAGATGAAAGGTTATCAGGCCTAGTAATGGCCGAAAGTGCCCATCTCAAAGCAATCAAGAAAAAGGCGGAAAAGCAGAGAATGAGAGAGCAATCACTGCATGTCTTACAAGAATGTGGATTCCCGAGGTGTGAGAGGGCGGTAGATTTGGCGGGGAATGAGGGATTCGAATGTGCGGTTTGTGAGTGGGTTAGTAAGAGGGTAGGAGGGAGAGAAGAGGAAAGATATACGATTTATTGTTCGGAGGAACATGTGAAGGAAGATTTCGTAAATTACCCCTTTGCTACCTCCTCTATCTCAAAATATGAAACACTAGCTCATATGCTAATTCGGTATAGGATGAACATGATAGAAACGAACACTCATGTTGTATGGGAGATCACTGTCTCTATTACCCCGACCTCGGTCCACCAAGTGAGGAGATTCGAGGTGGGATATGTCAAAACTGCGCAAGCGAAGAAATCGTATCTTATTTCTGCTCGCAGAAATGTTATGCAAGGAATTTAGTAGGTTATCCCATCCCTTTATCATAAACAGAGAATTAAAGAGAAACTCGAGCTAACATGAAATAGGAAACTCATCGAGAAGAAATACATATTCCTAGGCGTATAGAAAGTAATATCGATATGCTGGATATTTTTTCTATGCCTGAAGATATTGAGATGGAAAATTAAATAAGAGGAGGGTTGGGAAGGAAAACAGGGGTTTGTTTTTGTATTTAATTAGTCGCTTACAATATATAAACTGTTATAAAGTTCGTTTGTGTCTGTCTTGCTATAGTGAATTATAATGATATGAGGCCTAATCTAAGATTTACAATGGAGAACTTAAGTTGTTGGTATAAATAGCCCTGGTGCGCGTGGTGGTGTGGGGGAACAAGAGGTCTATTTTCCCGTAAAATTTTAGGTCTTTCGTTTTTTCCTAGATATAATAACTTTATAGATGAATACCCTAAATACCTGAACCTATATACAAACATTTATTATTTTATATGCCCTAATAGCTCATGCTTTTATAAGGGATATTTAGCCAAATTTAGACATTTATTTTATTATCAAATCTTTTACTCCCTAGACTTGAATGTTCCGCATGGAAGCACTTGGTTGGTCTCGCGTCCAAGGATCTCCTAGCTTGGTTCTTTGGGTAAAAAACCAGGGGCCACTTTACTACACTAACTCATGAAATTCGTCTATTTAGTTTCCATTACTTAGTGGCTGGGACTCCGGGATGCTTAGTTGACCTAAGTCACAAGTTTCATACTGACTATTTGCCTTATTTGAGTGTCTCGAAGTTATAAACTAGAATTGATTACTTATTCCTACTACAAGAAGCATGGACATGGGGAAAATGCAGGAATTGATGTGTTGTGATAAATTATAGGTCTTGTGCTCTCTCTCGTTCCATCTCGCTGTAAGAGAATCAAGTGAAAACAACGCCCGATGAAATCCAATACCCTAGGAAAGCGCACGGGTTCGATGCTGTATGCTCTGCACTATGAGTTGATCAGGATCATGGATTGCACAACATTTTGGACGCATAACGCTTCTGCAACAATGACACGCATGAAGCTAAGTACTCGAACGGTCTTCTAAGAGTGAAATGACCATTGCCGATAGTGCTGGACGCACGCAAATGTCAAGTGATAATCTCATCTCGGAACAAAAATACGAGCGATTTCCTAATATGTAATACGGACCAAAAGCAGCATGTCGAGCCCGTGGAGATCAAACGAAAACTCAAGATCTGGTTCCCCAAGGGAATGTATTAGAAACGAAAGTTAGAGAAGAGCATAATAGCATCATCTGCCATCCATGTCTCAAACTATGGTGGCCATTGACACTTTCCAAGACTCCGGTATTGGCCAAGTAGATATCAGATTCTTCGTCGGCTGAAATTGAACCCAGCCCCCCAAATACCATCAAAGACAATTTGGGGTAACAGTTGCTGAAAAAAAATCCACCTGTTAGTGAGTGCGGGCGCCCTCTGCTCCGATTGGGCTCCATGTTTATGCACGCAGATCTTTCACACTGCAGACAGCAAGGCCTAATGAGCCAATTCTGTCTTGGTTAATATCACTCTGCGCTGTCTTGACAACTGTACTTCAGCTATAGGGTCGCTAGCATCAGGGAATTAATGAACTGGCGTATAGCTTTCGCGGGCGAAGAGCTAGCTGCATATTGATTTCTGCTGAACGCGGTGGGATGCGTTGTCCTACATATGACTGCCCAATACTACCCCCAGGGCCGATTCAGCCAGCTACAACTGGACAATGAAGGACCAGATGATGTTGCGTGAAAATGTGGTTTGCAGCTTCGCCGAGTGGGGGGAAGATGAATCCGGCTCATAGGCCAATGTATATGTTTTCTTATTGGAGTGAATGTCCAGTTGGGGGAGGGAATTTTGCCCGGGTAGGGGTGGAAAAACATGCGGGCCGTTGAGCTCGAGCTTCCCCTGTAACAAGCTTCACCGTCCAAATGGCATGACCGCCGCCAAAGACTCGCGGTCATTGGCAACATGCCCCTTCACAAATCATACAACGCATCACAATTTTGTGCAGCCGTCCGTAATGTCCGTCTGATGCCTTTTTGACCGGCGTCTGAATCTTTTGAGTAAGGCTCTTCCACATACGTTTTACCCTTCCCCCGCCCTTCCGTTGTTGGGATGTCTCTTCCTTTTCTTTCCACTACCCTCCCCATCCTCCTCTTTACCCTCTTCATAGCAACAGCGATGGCTGGAGGTTTCTTTGGTCGTCTGCGGGCGAGATCTCCTGTTCGAACACCTGAGGAGGAGGCACAAGAACGAGAGGAGATACAAAAGTACATCAGCGAGGCCGTCGCCGCCGCTATTAACCACGAGGATTTTAAGAAGGAGGTTGCGGGTCTTTTAGCTACCCAACTCGAACCCATCGTCAAGGCAGCTTCCTTATCAGCTGTTGAGACTAGACTTTTGACAGCCAACTCCAGCATCTCTGAGCTGTTCGATAAGACTAACACCCAAACGAGCTCCAAGTTCTCCGAGCTCTCCTCCCTCCTCGAAGCAAACACCGAAACGACGTCCCAGAGGATATCGGCGGTTGAGTCAGCGGTATCCCAGATCACAGATTCGTTGGTCGTGCTCGGAAATAATGTCAAGTCGGTGGAGGAGTTGGTTTCTGCCCCAGATACATCTTTACTGGAGGCTCATGGGGAGAAACTAAGTGCTATATCAAGCGGAATACAAACTCTACAAGAGCATGTTCCCGTTCCTATCTCTTCCATATTTGCGGACCAGTATGTCATTTTGGATGGGATTACCACTCAGTTGGGAGAAATGAAGGAGAATGCTGAGGTTGCTGGAGCTCTGCAAAGTATCACATCCGAACTTAAATCTGTCAAGTCGGATCTGGAGGACTCCACAAGTACAAGCTTTTCGGTTTTGAGCAAGGAATTAAGCACTGTTCAAGAGGCTATCGAGGCTCAGAATACAACACTGACCAAGACTGACGCTACAAGTTCCGAGGTCCTTGCTGAGGTCAAAGCATTAAATGAATCACAAAACGCACAATCATCCACACTAGCATTACTGAAGGCAGCAAAGGAACTAAACACCCCAGCTCTAGGCATCATCGACACCAAGGTTGACGCTGTTCTGAATCTTGTCTCTACCTTAAGTGATTCCGATATCACCCCTGAGATTCTTGCAGAAGCCAAGGCTGCCAATGAATACCATGCCTCCCATGCTGCCGACTTGTCAGAACTCAAGGCCCGTGAAATCAACCCCGAAATCCTTAACGGCATCAAGTCCGCCAACGAGTCACACGCCGCTCATGCTTCATCACTCGCAGAGCTTCAAAGTGCTCATCCTGAGATTCTTACTGCTCTCAAAGCCTCCCATGAAGCCATCAGCGAAATTAAGACACTTGTGGCTACTCCTGCCCTAGTCCCAGAGAAGACAGATATCACCAGCCTCGAGGCCAATGTTGAAAAGATTCTCAATTCCTTGGATACTCAATCTAGCACAATCACCGAGATCAAAACTTTCGCCTCTACACCAGCTCCGGCCCCAGAAAAGGTTGACCTTAGTAACTTGGAAAGCTCTGTACAGACTATTCTAAGCACCCTTGAAACACACACCGGGGCAATCAACGAAGTTAAATCGGTTGTAACTGTTCCCACCCCCGCGCCCGAAAAGGTTGACCTGAGCAACTTGGAGACTTCGGTACAAACAATTTTAACCACACTCGAGACAAATACAGGAGCTATTCAAGATGTTCGATCCGTTGTTGATACCCCACCACCGACACCTGACAAGATTGATCTGAGTACCTTAGAGAATTCAGTCCAGACTATCCTGACCAGTCTCGAGACGCAAAGCGGGACAATAAGTGAAGTTAAATCGATTGTGACAACGCCTCCACAACAACCCGAAAAGACTGATCTTAGCGGCCTGGAGTCATCTGTCCAAACGATTCTCAACACTCTGGAAACCCATACCGGAGCAATAAATGAAGTCAAATCAGTGGTAGCTATTCCGGCTCCAGCGCCCGAGAAGATCGATCTTACATCCCTAGAATCCAGTGTACAAAACCTTGCAACTACACTTTTAGAGATTAAGTCTATTGTGGAAATTCCAGCTCCCGCTGCTAAGGAGATTGATTTCTCTCCATTAAATGCATCCGTAGAGAAACTCAACGGCACTCTCGACACCCATACAACCGCTCTTTCTGATATCAAGGCTGTTGTTGCCGTCCCACTAGCACCAGCAGAAAAGGTGGATTTATCATCCTTGGAGACATCAATCGAGAAGCTCACAGCCACTGTTGAGGAAGTCAAAGCAGCAGTTGAGGCACCAGCAGCAACCCCAGAGAAGGTCGATCTCTCGAGCATTGAGGCGGCTATCGAGAAACTTGGAGCAACCCTTGAGGAAGTTAAGTTTATCGCCGGGACCCCACCTGCAACGCAAGCGCTCGACTTCTCTTCCCTAGAGTCAACATTCAACGCCTTATCATCGTCTTTGGAGGCTAATATTGGCCACTTGATCGACATCAAAGCTACCATTTCAACTCCCGTGCCAGTCGAAAAAGTCGATTTGTCTGCTCTGGAGAACTCGGTTAACACTCTTTCATCTACCTTGAACGCCCATACCACCCATTTGGCTGAGATCAAATCTTCCATCACACCGGCCGAAAAGACCGATCTTTCATCAATCGAGGCTTCCGTCGAGAAATTAAATGCTACACTCGATTCTCATTCAGACCATCTTTCGGAGATCAGGGCCACAGTTTCCACTCCACCTCCTGTGGCCGAAAAGACGGACCTTACTACCCTGGAAAGCTCTGTCAAGGAAGTCCTAGCAAACCTGGAGACACAAAAGACTTCACTATCTGAGATTATGACCTCTGCGGCGGGAACAGAGATTTATGCCGCTCTGGCCATTCAAAGCTCCATCTTGTCCGAGATCAAAGAATCCAATTCGTCAGGCGAAGTAATTGCAGGCATTGAAGCAATCAAGACCGGACTGGGACATTCTTACTCCAAAATCAGTGAGCTCAACACCTCTGAAGTCTTCGCAGAGGTTCAATCTGTAAAGACTCTTGTGGAAGGTCTCCCCAAGCCAGTCGAAGGCAAGGATGAGGAAATACTTACAGAGGTCAAGGGTGTCAAGGACCTTCTTCAAAGCATCCCTAAGCCAGTCGAAGGTAAGGACGATGAAATCCTGGCCGAGGTGAAGGGTGTCAAGAATCTTGTAGAAGGTCTCCCAAAGCCAGTGGAGGGCAAAGACGAAGAAATACTTTCAGAAGTCAAAGGTGTTAAGAGCCTTGTGGAAGGTATTCCTAAACCACTCGAAGGAAAGGATGAGGAGATCCTCGCTGAAGTAAAGGGCGTCAAAGACCTCGTGGAAGGTCTTCCCAAGCCAATTGAGGGCAAGGACGGAGAAATCCTGACCGAAGTGAAAGGCATCAAAACTTTGGTTGAGGCCATTCCACCACCTATTGTCCCCACCGCAATCAAAGATGCCGAAATTCTTGCTGAGGTCGCATCTGTTAAAGCTCTAGTTGAGGCTATCCCAGCGCCAATCAATGTCCCAGTCAAGGATGAGGAGATTCTCGCTCAAGTTGCGTCAGTAAAGGCTTTGGTTGAAGCTATTCCTCCCCCAATTGTTCCCACCGCGGTCAAGGACGGCGAGATTCTCGCTGAGGTTGCATCAGTCAAGGCATTAGTTGAAGCTATCCCGGCTCCCGTTGCCCCCACTGTCGTGAAAGATGCCGAAATTCTTGCTGGAGTTGCCTCTCTTACGGCGTTAGTTGAAGCTATTCCCGCACCCACCGCTATAACGGTTAAGGACGAAGAAATCCTTGGTGAAGTGAAGAATCTCAAGACTCTCATCGAAGCTATTCCCGCACCTGTCGCTCTAACTGTCAAGGATGAGGAAATCCTCAGCGAAGTCAAGGGCATCAAAACGCTTGTCGAAGCTATCCCAGCACCAGCTGCTCCCGTTGTCGTGAAAGACGAGGAAATACTCACCCAAATCCAATCTGTCAAGAGTCTAATCGAAGGCCTTCCCGCTCCCTTGACCTCCAAGGATGAAGAGATTCTCACATCCCTTGCAAATCTCAAGGTGGCAGTTGATACTTTTCCGCAGCCTGACTTCAAAACTGACGACATCCTTGCAAGTATTCAGCAGGTCAAAAGTGCTATTGAATCTAACATGCTTGTTATCGGAGGTGTGGCTGATGAGGTTAAGAAAGAGACGGCTGCTATTGCAAACTTGAAGGGTCTGGTTGAGAAGAATGGTAACGCGGTTGTTAATGGAAATGGGAAGAAGGAGAATGGTGTGAAGATCGCTGTGGCGGAGATTATTGCTGATGAAGGTGGTGTCTCTGTCGTAGCTTAAGGCAGGGCATTGACCTGGAACGAATGGGGATAATTATTTAATCGGAAGGACGGCGGTGGCATGGTAAGGAGTGATGGATCAGAAGGCAAGAAGGGAAATTGCAGAAGTGTTACCATATGTATGAGGTTTTGGGCGATGCGTTGCGTTTATACCCTTTGCTTCTCTTTAGGCGGTTGAGTGGCAGCTCATGGCGTGGTCTCTCTATCATGCATCTTCGCTATATGTCATACCCCTTATTTTTTAGCTAGTATAGGTAGCTTTCCTTTCGTTGGTGATTGTTCTCGTAGGAATAATTGATGGGTATTTCACTTCCGAGGTTGGGCTTTTTGAGTTTATTGGTGTCCTTGGAATCTTCAACAATGAAAGTGGCATATTATATTTCTTACCTTGTCTAAGAAATCATCCTTTTTAATATAGGGCAATGATAAGATATCAATACTATTTTCAGGGGTTTGTTTTAAAGTTCATACCTGCGCTGGCGCGGAAATAATACAATGATTCTATCACTCCAAGCTCCTTGTCAATAGTCGGGGTACTGACTATCAAGTAGAGCAACGGCGGGATTCCTACGTACCAGTGAAATTAATGCTTGGCAAATAGGATTCTTCAAGCGCCAGAGCGTGGTACCAATCATCTTTCCGATTCGTCTGTCAGACTGACTGGCTGACTCTCAGCCTTCGCCACATTAGGTTATGCTTCTTCAAAACTAATAACTTTATCAAGCTCTGAGCTCAGAACTCTAATTTGATCAAAATACACTAGTACAGTAAGCGAACAATTCTAGGGTTTTCTCCTGAAAAATAAATGTTCCAACATTTAATGCGAGGGCTGGTTGTCTTCACTTTCTCCATTGCCTATCTTAAGTGATGTGTAAGACATCTATCTATATGTTAGCTTTCTTTCGTTGTAAAATCCCCTATGCGTCCCTCCCAGAAGAACTTGCCTGCTCCCCCCCTCTTTCCCACAAAATCAACTACCTACCGTATTCACAATAAAAAAACCACAAAAAAATTTTACATTTCAGAAACAAATACTAAAAAAAATATATATATCTCATTGGTATCAAACAAATGCTGCTTCGCTTACCTCGCTCGCTTCGCCTAATTCCCAATTTCTTCCCCCTCTTGCATCCTTCTGTACAGAAATTACATTTCCATTCCATTTCCATACGTTCATGGTTCCCTTCTTTCTTTCTCTTTCTCATTCTTCCCACATCCCAATCCATCTCTTTCATTAGCACGCTATGTCTAAATATCCCTATTTCCACCCAAAGCTTTCTTCGAAGACGCTAACTAATACCTATAAAGCGGTTTATCCTCATCATCATCTTTCTCCTTCTTGTTTCCCTCCCACGCGTATCCCGTCCCTCTACTACTTCCCCCTTCGCCCTCCACTTGTGCTACCGGCGTTGCTTTCGCAGTATGTATACTATCCTGTCTTCTCGTATGACTTTGCGTTTCTTGAAAGCCAGGATGATAAGGTTCTACACCAAGCGTATCGTTAAACTGTCCGGTATTCTTCGGCGGTTGGTCTTTTGGAAACGGAGGTCTGATATTTGAACTCGGTCCTTTATCTGTAGGATCAGAAAATGGATTCTCGCCTTCACCATCTGATTCTCCTGTTGGTGCGTAATCTCCTGGTGGAGGGATCTGAGGAACAGGGACAGATTTTCGGTTTGGTCGATTTGGTGGTACGGGGTTTTGTAACCTTGGAGGAGGTCCTGGCGGTGCTGCGAAGCCCGACTCAGTTCTTGGAGGCGGTGTGACTCCGGGTGATCCGTTTCCAAGACCCATTGCTTTCCTTGCGCTCAATATAGCACGCTGGTGTTGGTTCATGGCTTTAGTCAATAATTCATTTGTCTCGATTAATGTTTCCATTGTATTATTGTCTGGAGATGGGTTCTCGGCTATCATGTAGGCTTGCACACTTCTACTTGCGCTTTGGCAGCGGTCTGCGAACTCGCGGACTAGCTCGTTGGTGAGAAGTTCGGAGGGAGGTGTGGATTGGACGACTTGAGAGAGGAGATTCGCTGATGTGCGGGCTTCTTCGATTCGAGACGAGAGCTCGGCGGGAGCAGGGAGATGTCTAGAAGCGTGGTTGCGAGAAAAGTAGTTCTGGGAATGGGGGTTGAATGGGGGAGCGTTAAGGGCTCTCGGAGCTGGTGGCCCCTGGTACTTTGTTAGATGGCCGAATACGTAGTGCATGGGAACAGGCATACATGTATTTTTACCATTCGTTCTTTCTCCTTCTTCCACATCTCGATCAGAGGGAAGAGTCCTTCATCTGAAGCCTTTTCCCTCTCGAATGTATCCAAAGTCTCCATCAATATCTGCTTCACGCTTGGATCCCGCCCAACACGCAGCAATTCCTTGACCGTCTGTACGAACTTCGCATCGACGTTTCTCGTGAATGTTTTCCCCGGGTTGTCGGACAGGATCCTAATCAACATGATGGCGTTATACTGAACATACGGCCGCGGGAAATTGTCTTTCGAGAGGAATTTCCGTATCAAATAGCATGCCTCCTTGGCGGCGGACGGAGAGGACTCGCAAGCTTCGACGATGGTGGGGAGATACAGGACTTCTTCACCCTGGATATCAATCAGCTCTGCCATCTTGTTCTGCACAAAGAACATACGGTTCCATTTGGCCCTCCTGATTCGCAAAACAGTCGCTGGCGCAAGTTAGTTCCTGCCCGGGATAGCTGGCTCATCCCACAGTCCACATACCACATTCCGGTTCGCATTTGCTTCTGGGGTGTCTTCTATGGGCGCATCCGGGGAGGTATCGCCGTTATGAGACGAAGCTGTAAGATCCTGTTAATACTGCTGGAGGCTAGTTAATGGGAGTTGCGGGGTGTTGCCTACTCTTCTTCTTCAAGCTCCCCAGCATGCGATTCATGTTCATGCTCTTCATGGCCTTCATGACGGCGGCTTCTGTGTCCGCAGGCGTGTATGCTCTGGCGGGCGTGGTTGTGTAGAGGGAGTGTCTGTCGGCGGCGCGAATGGCGATAGTTGTTTCGTTGGGGTGCAGCACACACGATGGAGGAGGACAGGCAGCTGGGCAGCTGGTGGGTGGCAGCGGCTGTGGTTGCCGCACAGGAGACGGCAGAGCTTCGTCCGAGGCGCTGGTTCAGATCAGGGCGCCGGGCGGAGGCAGGGCAGGCCCGAGCAGTTCGCAGGATAGTGGCTGGCGGGTGCGTGCGCGCGGCAGAGAGCAGAAAAGTATAACCTCAAGTGGCAGCTCCCAAGCGTCCTGTTGCTCATCCACCGTCCGGATTTCTGGCTGATATACTCCCCCCCCCGACATCTCCCTCCCTCTCGTGGCCACGCATCTGCCTCTTCCTCGTCCCCCGGCGTCGTCATCTCTTGGCATCGCTCGAATCCTAAGCGCTACACAGCCTCCCTTCCTCCCTCTCTTCCTATCAAGGCCCAACATCCGCACCCAGGCTCGAGCCGTTTGCTGCCTTGCGATTCGCCGGATGGCCAGGTCTCACGGCCAAGTCATCGGCGCACCTGAAACGCGTGTCGAACTGTTGAGCCCAGATCAGATGACGGAGAGGATTTCTTTGCGGGCTGTTGCTTTGGAGACTCGATGAGAACGCTCCGTTTCCTAGGCAGAGGCGATGGGTGGAGGAGGATTACGTTCGTGCTTCTGAGCCACGCAAAGGATGAGGATGGGGCATGGAGCAGAGGAGCCTGTGGGATGTTCTACTACGTCTAGAATTGGAGCTCCATGGATCAAGCCGGTGGGATCCAGATGTTGTACAGGCAAATGGAACGTTTTCAATTCGCTTCTCGGAGAGCAGAGTATCATCATGTGATTGACAATCTCGTTGTCTTTTGATGAAGGCGGCCACCGGCAAGCCATCTTAGTAGAGGAGAGGTGAAAGTCCAGGATAGTTATATAGCGTAAGGTATAGGTCAAATGGTGAGATTTTATCAAGTGGTACGAAATAGGGGAGGTTTAGATTTGCCGCTTTTTAGCTATAAGTCTATTTGCTTCTCGATTTTACTAATTATTTATTTGCCCAGTTCCTAGGGCAAGGTATAATGAGGAAGCAAGGTTTCCGATCATAAGAGCTCTAGGACTATTGGTATGGGAGGAAGTTGTGAAGGAATTAGTGAGATTTTAAGTTTCATATAGTACGTACCCTTTAAGAGATATAGATATGTCTTTGAAGGAGTTTTTCGGTTTTCCTTTATTAGAACATCCGCGCCTTGGAATCACGAGAAATGCTTGTCTTAGCTATCAACCTTTCATCTCACTTTTCTCGTATATCCCAGAGCTTGTATGTTATAATATAATTTCATTTCCATATACAAACCCCCCTTCCTAACTCCAACCCCTCAAGTATCCTAAACTCACTCCCCCCCTCATACCTCCCCACATCTAGCCCCACTACCCACTTATATCCTCCTCCCTCCACCAAACTGGAAAACAAAACTTCCTCTCCACCTCCCACCTCCAATTATCACTCTCCCCCGAACCCATCCCCCCCTTCTTAAACTCCCCCACCTGAATTGCCAAGAATATCGTCTCCTCATTCCTATTCACCCTATGTATTCCCTCCCCGGCGATTGGGTTTTTTGGTTTAGTTACTACTTCCTCTTTCACTACTTCTTCTTTCGCTTTCTCTGCTGGGATTGGAGGAACTGCTGCTGCTGCTGCTGCTATTGTTGATGATGTTGGAACTGGGATGGGTAGAATAGAAGGATCGATAGTATCGGCGTTAGTGTTGGTATTGTTAAGTAAAGCAAGAACGGCAGGTGATGGACAAGGATGAGAAGATATAGTGAGGAGTGTATAAGTGGCGTTTATACGATGTCCGAATGGTTTTTGTCGAGTGGCGATTTGTGTATTGTTCGTGTGGAGAAATTGGGGTTTTGGTGACCATTTTATTAGGGAGGTTTTGATCGTTACTCTGGTTAGGGATTTGAACATTGTGAAGGTCCGGAGGACTTCTGGAAACTGGATTTTGTAAACATAGTTGGTTAGCCTCTTTTGTCTCGAGAAATGAATTTATAGCGATGTGAGATTAGAGAGAGAGGGGTTACGAACCTCTTTTTGTGAAAACTCAAGGTTTATTACTAAGGTTCTTAATCTAGGACATAAAACCTGTAATCGTTCTATTCTCCCCTCTTTCAAATCCAATCCCGGATCTCGAACTTCTTTCTCAACATTCGATTCCCATAATTCCAAAACTCGTAAATTCTCCTTGCCACTGAGAATCTCAACGTCAAAATCCTCAGTCCAGCTTGTTAAGTAAAGTTCTTCTAAATTCTTCATCCGTTCAATAGCGGAGTACATTATGATCTTTCCATTTTCTCTTGTGGGTTCTTTCATATCACTCCATGAGAATTCTCCAAGTTTTAGGATTTTGATGGTTTTGAGATCAGTTGGTGGAACTGTTGAAAAGAAATGATTGAGATCTACCCCTCTGATATCTAATTCTTCTAAACGTGAAAAATCCCAATGAGCTTGGAATTCAGATGGTGAATACTTCCATTCATAACAAGTTAATGCTAATGATTTGAACGGAGGCATTCTTTCGCCTGGGGAGAATGTCCCGAATTGAACCATGGGTTCGGGGGTTGCGCTGGTGTAAGATTTGCCCTGGGAGTATTGATAAGAGAGAGATTTTAGATTTCGTGCTTTGGTGAGGAAAGTACGGATTAAGGGCCCATATTTGGAATTGTGGGTTAGGAGATTGGCTTTTTCCCCTAGGTTCCAGCGACCGAGTTTAAGAGTTGAGATTTGGGTGGGGGGGAGGGAGAGGAGGTGATCGTACCAGACACCGCTAAGGTCGAGGTTTAGCATGATGTTGGGGCGAAGAATGGTTTTTGGGATGGGTGGAAGTGGTGGTTCGTCTTGACCTTTCCAGTAGCTCCATCTACAATTTTGTTATTAGCCATCGGTAATCATTCTCACGCAACCCTCTCCTTTCATCGTTCATATTTTCGAGAAAAAATGAAGCAAAATCAAGCTTCTCGCAGAATATAAGAACCAAGGAAAAACAAGGAGATTTAAAACTTACCTAATCCGCTCTAAATTCGGTAACCCCTCATAATTCTTCTCTAAAATATCCCAAGTATCCTGATTCGCCGGACTCTCCAAAATCGCAATCCTACACCACCTCTTCACCTCTTCGATAACCCTCTTAGCAACCTCACTCTCCAAATCCTTCACCTTAATCACAAAACTTCGATATTTCAATGGTCCAACTATTCTCTTAAAGTCTTTACATACTAAACACACAACTGGGAGGGCTTTGTGGAGGGTGTAATAGAGACGTTGACACCTTACTAAATCGCCGGGTTCATCGTCGGGGTTAGGGGGTCTTAGAGATGGTGGTTGGTGTTTGAGGTCGTGGAGGCGGAGTTGGGAGAAAATGAGGAAGAGGAGGTCATGGCCCAGGGTTGAGAGGGTGGGAGGTGAGGTGAGGGGTATTGGTAGTGGGGTTGTTATTAGTTCAGACATCTTGTGTAATTTCGGAGAACTTGATGATGATATTTCTTGTCAGTTTGGATGGGGTTGTTCGTTGGGAGTCACTTGTAAGGCTGTGAGATCGTCTTTGTTGGATTGGATACCTAATCGAGGCGCAGGTAAGGCAGAAAACACGTGACAGATTACAGTCAATGTTGGAAATTGAGGAGGAGGAGCTAAGATTCTTGAGGCAATGCTAATTTTCAGATATTTAAGCACGGTAAGGCTGGTGTATAAAATGGAATACAGCCTCTCTTCTCTTGGTGATGGAGCGGGATTAGTCCCCGGACTTAGTAAGCGATTAATGTTAGCTTGCGATTCTTGAACATTTAAATGTTTGACTGTTCACATTTACTGGGGGTTCGTTGGCAGTCGACTATTGTGAAGGCACAAGATCTATAATGTTTAATATATACATAGAAGAGAGCGCTCATTTGAAAACAAAATAGGTATTTACAGCTATATCATAATTCCACCCGTGACACTGTCTTCTTCCCACCTACGACACCAACCCCCAATCACCACAAACGAAACTCAATTAATCAATAAGTAAACTTACCCGCGCCACCATTAGCAGTAACACTGGCAATAACACCCGTATACGCAGCAGCACTCGCAACATTCTTCCTCATGAAATTAGAGAAGATACTAGTAATACTCGTCCTGAAAGTACCCGAACTTTCAAATCCGTGAACTTGGCAAACATGCCCAAGATAAGCTGTGCAAGCGGCATTTGCGGCAACACTTGGAGCAGTGAGGACTTCTCCATCGATGGAAGATTCGACAACGACATCGATGTTCTGGAGAACATTTCCGCCAGCGACGACATAGGCTCTGGCGCCAATCTCAGTCGTATGTCCACTGTTATCGTACCAGTAGTTGTTGACGGCGTGGAGGGGGTGTTTCTTGGGCCTGAGGGGAGCTTCCGGAGGTGTGGTAAATATAGTTCCCCTTCAAGGTGACGAGATTGTTGGATCCGTCGAGGTAGATACCCTGATAATAATATCCATCACAGGTAGCAGAGTAATTGACAACTCCGTTAACATAGTTGTTCGAAATAGTATCACGATTAGAAGCTAACGTGCCTAGAACGATGCGTTGACAGCTAATTCGGGCTATAGTTACATGATCAATCCAGTTCATGTCGGCATCGTTAATAGTGATAGCATCACCACCCCAGACGTACTTCTCGTTGATAACGGTGATGAAGATATTTTGTATGATGATGTATGTTGTTGCTGATGCAGGAGACCATATTTGCCTTTGATGATACCTATAGAGCCGTATCCAAGGATGGCCTTGCCAGAGGCGAGTGATGGAATAAACTGGGGTAGCAGTTCCACCACCAGTAATACCCCTTGCAGAACCTTCGGTAGCACTGCCAACACCTATAGCTGGAGCGGTCTTGCTAAGAATTTGAACTGTCGAATTGAAGTGCTTAGCCCAATCACTCCCATGCCTACTAGCCCCAAAGCAACACGGAGAAATTCCCAAATTGACCTACGATTTGCAGACGACCAGGAAAAACCTCCGTTTTAAGTGAAACGGGCGTATTTAATGTTTACGCTTTAATTTATGCTTGGCGGGTCACTCTGATGTTGGATCTGATAACGCGGATTCCATCCACTCTTGTACAAGCTCCATATCTCATCCCAAAATCCCCTTTCCAAGAGCCCCGAGGTTAGCTTCGTATCGTCCAGGGATATGGTCCATTAGCATGCTGCCTCCAAATCTTACTTCACCAAATCGCTTTTCCACATCACGCACGTATTTCAACACGCATCTTGTTGCTGGTTTTCCGAGTCCAGCAGATTTCCCAGCTCCGTCTCTCTTAACAAATGCATCTCGTTGCAGAACCGGCATCGTCTCCAAAAGAAAGACTTCTCCAGGCGGAAACAATTTGTGAGAGAGCATGCTAGCTCGCAGTGCCTTGAGCGCAGAGTACGACCATTGATCATCTTCGTCCTTTTCAAGTGACGGGCGTGCACTGTACCATTTGT
The DNA here is from genome assembly GCA_003988965.1 of Neobulgaria alba. Lineage (NCBI taxonomy): Eukaryota > Fungi > Ascomycota > Leotiomycetes > Helotiales > Gelatinodiscaceae > Neobulgaria > Neobulgaria alba. The sequence continues at coordinate 31,934 of QYAM01000130.1, read as the reverse complement.
CCACGAAACTCCCTGTGATGCCTTCCCAGACTCTTTTTCGGACTTCGCTTTTTGCACCAGTATCATCAGTCTTGAATGCTAAAGCTACGCCTTGAAGGTCGTGGAGAGTACCTAAAGAGAGAAATGGAACAAGATCTTGTCCGTTTATAACGGTAGTAACCAACCCTCGAGTGACTTCACGGAGCGAGGGCGAGAATGTAGCTGCAGGACCATATGCATATACATGTATAGGCCTGCCAGGAGGAAGGTGTGCCATTGACGGTGCTATTCCTATAGACGTATCAGAGTCGGTAAGGAGCAGTTGTGGTGGAGAATAATCCGATTTAGTAAAGAAAGCTGTTGAAGTTGGATCAAGTGATGGCTCGGAGACCATAGTTCCAAGAAGAGCTGTCACAGCACCACCAAGAGAATGGCCGCACAATACAAGTCCATAGTCAGGAAATTCTTCGAGGGAGGCCGTTATGGTGGCCATAACACGTCCCCCAAGGAGCCTCCGTGCTGATGCATGGATTCCTTTGTGGACCCGGTATGCTTTTCCTCGGTAGGTCAGCTCATCGTACTCGCATGTCATATCTGTCAGCACGTCTTCAAATCCAAGTGTGCCTCGACAAGTGAGAACAACAGCTTTAGAGTCGTGGTCCAATGAGATAAAATGCACCATTGGGACACCAGTACCAGTATGGCCAGTAGCATCAGTTCCACCCTCAGGGTCAAAGAAGGAAGAAAGGAGAATGGTAGAAGGTGGTAGCTGAGTATGCGTGGAAAATGAATGATGCTCGTGATGGTGTGATACATCAATCTCTTTAAGAGTAGGAGTCGCCGAGGTACTAATCCCCATAACCCTCAAGAAGCTTTCGCCGTAGGAGGCAGTTGCAAAACGGACAAATCTTGCGATATTCCGTACGATGTGATGCCGTGGAAAAATTCCATTGACGAATCCCGTGCGTGAGAGTTCTTCTAGAGCAGAAGAATCTTCAAATGCACTACGTCTTGGTTGGTGAGCCAGGACAAGGGAGGTTGCAGAATCATTCGTTCTCAGGGTGTATATGCTTGGGATCTGGGCTCTCAGCCTCCCCTTGTGAGATGGCGAAGGGGGAGGCATTCTATCTGATGGTTTATCAGTCTTCCCTTGCATGAAGGTACTTTGCGCTCGGAGATGCGTCCTGTATGCTGTTGGCGACCCAGGCCGAGTCTCTGCTGAGTGTATAGAGTAGGTATCTGTCTGTGACACCATTGAGTCTCGTCGTCTATCGTGAACTGAATAATAGCTTGTTCTTGAAGGGGCTCGAGGGACTTCCGTTGCTTGGCCAAGATCCCGGGAAGAGAAGTAATTTGGATTGCCTCTTTGTGGGGCTTTTGGAGCATCACGATTGGGAATGAGGCTAGTACTGCGCTGTGGAACAGGAACAGTAGTCTTTGAAGAAGCGCTGGGAACACCCCATGGAGGCCGAGCTGGCTTTGAAGATGAGGCTTCTGTGTGGTCCTTGCTCCACAAATGGGAGAGTGCAGTACTAGAGCGATTTTTTATGGAATTCTTGAAGGAAGGTCTCTTCTCTGGGGGCTTCGTGACGGGAGGCTTGGATGGCTTCCCACTGGCCGGTTTGGTGTGAGAATGCCTTTTCGGAGGAGTGCTTTCAAGTTCGCTAATAGAAGATGCAGAACTTCTAGGCTTCCGCGATCGTTTTTGGTTTGCAGAGTGCTCAGATTCAGAAGCCCTAGTGGGTGGAATCGACGATGCTCTCTTTGGTTTGGTTTCCTTAACTTCATCGTCCTTCGCTGGAGGCTTCGGAGCTTGAGGTTCATCCGGCTCTGGTCTTGGAGACATCGGGGTGAGATCCTCAACCGATCCTTCGGCTTCGCTAGGCTTCTCGATCTCTAACGCATTCTCTGCTTCTTCCAGAGAAGACTTTGACTCGATATTCGTGTCCCGTGTTTTGTTTGACACAATCTGATAAACGACACGATATCTTGGTCCAGATAACCCACTTCTTTGCCCATCCGTCAATTCCAATCCTGTAACGTTGACATCATCCGAGTGTCGAGCATCCTCCTCTATGATCTCAACTCCCGGAGGAGGGGAGAGCTCGGGAAGTTCTGCACCAGCAATTTCCACAGTAATAGTTTTCGTCGTAGAGGTTTTCGTTGTGATAGAAACCGACGCATCCGAAGGTAGTGACTGCATAATCCTTTGCTTGAGACTTGTTTCGACCGAATCGTCGTCGGCCGATTCTTTGACAGCCCCCTCTCGTTGAATGGTCTGAATGATCTTGCTGCCATTGGCGGTCATGAACGAGGCTGGATCCGGTCCCACCAGAGACTGCTCGTTCGACGCATTACTTGTGCCAATTACATCCGCCCTCCGGCCATCATTGAGAATGACCACATCCCAAACCACTTCTTCCACTCTCTTCTCCTTCGATTCATCGTCCGTGATCTTCTGACACCACCGTTGCAGTAAAGCCAGACCACATATTCCCAACAAAAGATCCGAGACCCCAACCTTCTCCCCTTCTTGGCCGGTGGCGGGATTCTGGAACTCTCTTCGAATCAGGGTGATGATGCTTGCAATTGCTCGACTCGAATCTGTGCTACCTAGAATACTGTCCAAACTTGCAAGTAGCTGTTGTGACAGATCTCCCGCTGAACTCAGAGCTGCTGCTGAGACGTAGAAGCCGGTCGAGGCCGCAAAGGATATGCCGGTAATGGTCGCATGTAGAGTAGAGATGCTCCGTTCCAGGATTCCTTCTGCCTCTGCCTTTCCAAGTTCTCCTGTGCTTCTTACGGATACGTCGTTCCCAGCGCGACTTAGTATTGCCTCGATGATTGCCCGGCTCAGCTCGAGTCCCGTCAAGGTGGATATTCGGGCGCCATTGAGGGCCAATCCGCCAATAAAAGTGCCTAAACGAAGATAGAGCGAGCTCGTCGTAGTCACCAAGCTCACCACGTTGGCAATGGGAGCTGGTAGAAGCGTAGGGCCTCCTGGATGGTCGATATCCTTCCCCTTTCCCTCAGCGTTATCCTGCTCCATATCTGCCTGTGTTGCCATCGATGCTGGATATTTTGATTGTATTGCATCGACAAGTTTCCGTAGACATCCGGCGATAGAGATTCATCGGTGGTGGCAGCTGGCAAGACGAAAGATAAATCGAAAGTGGCGATACTTACAACCTTTTGTTGAGGCTTCTGCTAAGGAATTTATTGGTGATTCGACGGGGGGGACGTGTTCGTGTTTTGCAAGGGAGGCACCGAGGCATGTGATAATGGGGGGGGTGGAAGCAAGGAACGATGACGACGGGAGGAAAGTGGAAATACCTGTGAATAGCTTCAACCCTGGAACTCGGCACAACACCCTGGAAAGCTGGACATGACCGGCAATCCTGTCTGGGCTCCACAACTCCTGTCTCTGGGGGGTGGATCAACGCACCTCGCGGTATTCCGAGAGGCCGCCTCGGAGAATATTGCCCGCAGATGACGCTGGGTGGCACAACGAAAACGAGACAAGAGCGACTGCAGGCTGATTGGGAGAGGGACCGGAACTGCAAAGTGAAGCTATTCGCAGATGACCAGTTCAACGAACGCGAGAAAGGGGGACTTCGCAGACGCTATTTTTAGGCAGATCGCCTCGGCTGCAGCCGAACCTGGGCGGCTCAGCCCTGCAAGATCGCCAGGAACAAGAGCTGGCCAACACGGAGAAGGGTCCGCCCAAGCACACCGCAAACCTACAAATTAGACCATCGCGATCTCATGTCGAACACCTCGAACCTCCGTTGACACCTCACTTCTTCCGCGCCGGCATTCACAGCCTGCGACAAGCAGAAGAAATACTCCTACTCTCCCCTTCACCGACATTGAAGGAACGGTCTTTGTCCTCCCCGATCCAATTCCTCGCCTACTTCGAAAACCCTCCAGCCTCCTCGCACAATGGCAGACTCTCCCAAACAGATGACGCTGCCTATAAGGACGCTCAATGGCGATTCAACGGCTTCTTCTACGCCTATAATCACGCATACCCCTCCAGAAGAAGACATTGGTCTCTTCGGAGATGAGCTCGTCGCCCCCGTTATCGCAGCCTCACTTCCACCCACATACACTCTCCGCGCACTACGAAAGTCGGACTATAGAATAGGTTTCTTGGATTGTCTGCGGGTCTTGACAACAGTCGGAGATATCACAGAAGAGGAATGGAATCAACGATACGACTGGATGAACACACAAGGCAAAGGGGGATACTATCTGCTGGTCATTGAGGACGGTGGAAGGATCGTAGGGACTGGGGCTTTGCTTGTAGAGCGGAAATTGTAAGTTACAGATATTGCTTAAGCTTGATACACTTTCTAACAAGCCGGTAGCATTCATCACCTCGGCATGGTGGGACACATCGAAGACATCGCCGTCGCGAAGGACCAACAAGGAAAGAAACTCGGACTGAAACTTATCCAAGCTCTCGACTTCATTGCAGAACATGTCGGATGCTACAAATGTATTCTGGACTGCAGCGAAGCAAACGAGGGGTTCTACGTCAAGTGCGGATACAAGAGGGCAGGATTGGAAATGGCGCATTATTACGATGGTTCGACGAGTAAGGATATGCCGGGTAAGAAGCCCTGAGGAGGACTCTGAGACGATATTTGTTTACTGTACGATAGGATCACACTTATAGATACTATTAGATTTCCGGAAGGGTTGGCTGGTCGGAGTTTGAGATAGATTTGATAATAGAGATACCTTAAAGCATCACATTTTGGATGCGAAACTTATTCGTGAGTGTTTGGTATCAATCATTTATCCATATATACATTCTTTCTATCTGTTCCCAGTCTATTTTAATCATTATGGCCGTTTTTATACCTCCCAAAACCCAAAAATTGTCACTCGAAGAAACTCCCCTAATGTCCTGTTTTCGCCCAAGGAGTCTCACCACATCAACAATCCATCATGTTCAACACCAACCCCTTCAACAAATCCCATCCCCCCTTCCCGCCATCCCCAACGTCTCCGGTCCCATCTGCGCCTTCATCTGCGCCATCTGAATATCCACCTGCTGTTTCTGCTGCCCATTCACAAACCTCTCTAAAACCTCCTTATGGTCTACCTCCACCTTCTTCCCCTCCTCCTTCATTCCCACCGCCGTCTGCTTCCTCAAAAGATCCATCCAAACCGCCTTTGCACTTCCCTCCCCTCCAACCCCATTACTCTCATCAATCCCCACCGCCATATTAGCCGGCGCATCAAACAACCTCCCTTTCTTATCATCAACTAATTCTTTCCTATAGCTCCTTCTTTCACTTCTTCCTTCCACTTCTCGTAATCGACTGAGATATGAGTTTAATTTCGTAGTTTCTGATACGAGAGCGGTTTTCATGGAAAGGCTGTTTTGGGTTGTGGTGTTTGAGAGCCATTCTCGTCGTCTGGATCGATGAGTGTGTTGCGATTTGTAGGTTGTGACGGTTGAGGAGACTCGTTGGAGGGTTGTTAGGGAAGAAGAGGGGAGATGGGGGTAGGATTGTTGGTCGGAGGGATAGAGACGGAGGGACCAGGAGGGGGACGTGGTTTCGATGCTGAAGGTGTGGAGTTTGGAGTGTAGTGCTATCACTGATTTATTCTATCAGTATATGTCACGGAGGGAGGAATGGAGATTTTACCAGCTCGTGCAACGTCATCGAACGCCCAGCCTGCATCTTGACCTGTGGGAATTATTAGTATGGGGTTCTGGGGGTTTGTGAGTCCGGCAAGGGATGGATGGGATTGGAGGGCGTACATGATTTATATACTTCCCAAGCGAATTTACTTGCATCCTCAAACTGTTTTCCCAATTCCAAATCCGCCATTCTGAATCAAAGTCCAATTCTTAAATTTAAATACCCTTAATTCATACAAGAAAAAGGTGGTAAATATACAATCTCACTCAAATCCGCAAAACAATTCAAAAAATTAGCAACGAGGATAGGTAGGTACTGCAGATAGAAATCTCGAATTGAAATGAGGATGAAAATTCCGGGGAAGTACAAAAGTCATGGAACCGATTAAATAATGATCTTATGTGCCTTACGAAGCATGGAACACGAAAGGGTAAAGGGTAACGGGAAAGGCTAAATTCCCCCTAAAAATTACCATCACCCAGTGACCTGTCCGTCACCGCGACTTGCATCCTGTGTCACATCATTTGTCTTGCGATATATCCTTTCTTGGGGGGCGAGGCTGTTTGGCGGTGGGGGCAGATTGTGGGATGATGTTTGGGACGTAGGGCTGTTTGGATGGCTGACGGGGATTAGAGCGGCGAGGGATGGAGGCGGATGGATACTTACTTACTTACCCACCGAGTGTTTGGGGATGCTTGCGAGGGAATGGGAATTTCGGGGTTTCGGATTATGTTTTTTGGTCATCGTGGATATGTTTTGATATGGAGTACCTTACTATAATATTAATTGTGGACAACCGTCATGCGAAGGGAGCTGGTTAGAGCGGCACTAGTAAGGAGGTTGAGATTGTGCTATTCGGCAGGAGTAAGATTTAAAGATTCTAGTTTATAATTGATGGTTTTCGATCTCCTTAGCCTGGAACTTAGAAACCCTAATGTAGCAATTAAGTCGTTGTCCCTTTGGGTTGAAGTTGCGGCAAGCGACATCAACACATGTAAATCGACTACCTATCACCACTTCATTATCTTTAGAATTAGCAAACGGACTCACATTCAACAAGCAGGTTCTCCATTGAAGCTTTAACAAAAAGAAATAATCTTCGGATAGTAACCTGCTCAAAAGTTGATGATTCACGGTGCCAAGCCTTTTGTTTACAGAATCACTTTCAACTGCTTCTTGCAGGAAACGAAGTTGTTGTTGTCAACACACTACCCGATTCACATGAAGTTTCTACCAATGAACAGCAGATAGCCGAAATAACCTTAAGTACCCATAAACCACCATTTTGGCGTCCATCCAGTCAAAATGTTTTATATACATATAATCACGGCTTTCTACTTTTCATCTACAGCAAACACAAAATCCTCAACCTATCAACTAATCAAAAAACCACATCTTGACACTTGACTCTGCAACGGGCCAACTTATCGTTTGCATAGCTCTTGGGCCATGAGGAGAGGAAAAGTATACCTTAAAGCTCTTCTCACCTCTCAAACGATCCAAAACCTACCACCAACATCCTACAGCATTGGAGAGAAGGCATACCTGAGCAGCCCCTCTAACATCCTACCAGTCGACCAACTTACTCCCTAGACGTCTCGACCATGTCGGAGGAGACGCATCCAACAGAGCAAGTTACGCAGCCAGAGCATGAACATTGCTTCAACTCGTCGTGTACTCAGCACCATTCCGAGAGGCAAAGTAACATATCACACACCGCTTCTCAGTCCCCGAAAGATATCCCTCTCGTCCATGCCAATTCCTCAAAAGCCCTAATTCATCTTCACAATGACCCGGTGGCCAGCTTCTCCGAACCTCTAGAAGTCTTGTCTTCTCCCCATTGCCCATCTGTGAACCCAGATGGCTCCCAGATACCAAGTTCTGAACAGAACCACTTCCGTCTCTCTTGCAAAATTCGGCATACGTTCTTCAATGTCTATCGAAGGCTATTCACCATTGCCTTCCTGGCAAACTTTGCTGCCGCGGGTGTGATGATGTATCGTAATTGGAACTTCCTCACTGGGCCCAAGCTGATGGGTGATTGTGCTACTGCTGCTTCGGCAAACGTTCTGGCGGCACTAATGATTCGTCAGGAGTACGTGATCAATACCATACTTCAGTAAGTTTAGTATTTCCTTCTTCATATATCTTCTTTCCCTTCCATCAAAATCCTGTCTTCGGCAGTACTATTGCTAATAGCTTTCTAGAATAAACTGGCTTGTCCCACTATCAGCACCTCTGAGACTTCGTCGTATTCTAGCAAAAGCTTATGAATATGGTGGAATCCACAGCGGTGCTGCAGTCTGTTCCACACTCTGGTTTATCCTCTTCAGCGGTTTACTCACAAATAAGTACATTCGTGCTGCCGATAAAACAACGAAGCTCCCAGTCCTTGTGATTTCCTGGACTCTCGTTGCAATTCTCAGCTCCCTCTGTATTACCGCTTTCCCAACCTTCCGAAGTAAATTTCACAACACATTTGAGAGGATCCATCGCTGGGGCGGATGGTCCGCACTAGCAATCTTCTGGGTCGAGCTCTGCTTTTTCCTGAAGTCCCAGCCCAATCCCGAAAACTTGGGACTTCAACTCATCCAACTGCCGTCGGCCTGGCTCCTGCTCATCGCCACCGTCCACGCGATCCTCCCCTGGCTCACCCTCCGCAGACTCCACGTCCTCCCCGAAGTACTGTCCGAAAAAGCTATACGCCTCCATTTCAGGGCCAACCTACCTATGTGTGCCGGAATCCGAATATCCTCCTCCCCTCTCAAAGAATGGCATTCATTCGCCTGCGTCCCATCCATGGATGGAGAAGGCACCGGCGGCTCCCTAATAATTTCCAAGGCGGGAGATTGGACCTCCGGGCTCATCGCCAATCCAAAAAGCTATTACTGGATCAAAGGTATCCCCGTCACTGGTGTTCTCTGCATGTCTCGCATGTTCAAAAAAGTCATCATCGTCACAACAGGTACTGGAATCGGTCCAGTCCTTGCAGTCACGCAGAAACTCCATACGAGAGGTACGGAATTCAGACTTATTTGGTTGATAAGCGATCCAGTCAAAAGAGTCGGTTTTGAGATTTCCAAGATAGTGGATGAGTCGAACCCGAATGCCGTTATTGTCGATACGGAGAAACATGGCAGGTCTGGCATCGAGAAGATTGCTTTCGATTTATATAAGGAAGAGGGGGCAGAGGCGATTTTCGTGTTGAGTAATCCGAATTTTACGAAGGACTTGGTTTTTAAGTTGGAGTGTAGAGGTGTTCCTGCTTTTGGGCCGATTTGGGATTCTTGACATTTTTAATTTTTTCGGGGGAGTTAGGCTTGGGGAGAACAAATTGGGGAGTCACGATCTACTAGCGCCTTGAGGCGTTCTTCTAGTATTTTTTATTTTTAATTATCTTTTAGAGCGGGTGTAGAAAGGTTGGTGGGGATCTCATAGGATAGGTTGTCTGATATTAACGGCAGGCCAAGCATACAGACTTTATTAAATGAGTGGATTTGTACTTGGATAAATTAGAATTAGACTTCCCCCTAGTTTATTTCACCAGATAGGAAGATATTAGGTCCCTATCAATCTCTAAGACTTTCACACGAAAACTTTATTAGCTTAACTATTTTTAATAAACTTAGTATCTTATTCCTTTCCCTTATTTCAGCCTTTTTCTTGTACGAGGAGAAAACCTATTGATATATCGACATCTAACTAAAGCAGATCGATCTCCTCTTTAGAGGGGGAGATATGAGTAGCTATTCTTCGTTCCTTAGTTAAGTAACCCCTTTTAAAAAAGAGATTAAAAATCACTTTAAAGATATATATTTTAAAAGATAAGAATTAAAAATCTTTATTTAAATATTCTATTAAAAGTTGTTATTTTGTCACTTTAAGATACCTTAGTTAAAAGATCCTTAATATTAAGAAAAATAAAGTTTAAGCAGTTAGAAACTTAGGAGGTATAAATATTTCTAAGTTCATTGGGGTAAGATAAGGTTATCCTATGATAATTAGTATATAAAAGTGATACTTTATATTTAAAATCTCTTACGTTATACTTTTTATTTTGGTTTCTATCTTATTTTTTTTAAAAAAAAATTATAAGGTTCCATTTTAAAGTCTAGCGGCTAGTGAAACTATGTCGAATCCGCTACGTGGTTTATATAAATGTTTGCTTTAAAACTTTATCTAATAGAAAGCTAGCTAGACTAAAACAACACTATTCTAAAAGCCTTTTCCCTTGCGAATAACCTCTAGACTAGCTAGAGGAATTTAAATATTTTAAAGAAGAGTAGTTAAATTTATTGATTTATTTGTCACATATTAGATGAGGGGATACAGAAAGTGAATAACTCCGTATTCCTAGCAAGGATTCGAGTCTTTATAGAAGGGGTCATTTATCTAATAATTGGGCAGTGGTAAACAAATGATCAATTATATCATAATTGAAAATTCCCCACAACTCCTTAAAATCCAACTCCTAACTAAACCCTCCGAAAAAGAGAAGCCCCCCAAATATCCACCCACGAAATCCAGCCACTTCTTAGAGAAGAAAAACACCTAAACTCCACTCCTTCCTATGATCCTCCCTAAATATAAAAAAACCGCCTGGAAACATCCACTAAATACATCTCATCTCATCTCCCACTAGCCGCCGTAGCTGCACTAGCAATCTGCGTTAGAATAGCTTGCTCATTATTCCTATTCTCATCCCTTTCGAAATCCATTCTTTCCCCTCTTCCTCCACCATCCCCACCATTCACAACTCCATCCCCATTCCCATTCCCCCCCCCAGCAACAAACCTATTCTCGTTCCTACTTCCACTACCACCACCAACAGCAATAATACCTTCAACCTCACCATCCCTGACTTCCTTCCAACTGCATTTAGCATGCTTTTTTGTACAAGCCTGGCAAGCAGTCAAATGTTTTGCACACTCAAATTTCAACCTCCTACACCTATCACAAGGCGGCCAAATCGGATCCCCTCGTCCTAATTTCTCGATTTTACCTGCCATTTTTGCTGCTATCAAAACGCGGTATTGATCACTTCCTCCTGTGACGGGTGTGTCTGAGGGTGTAGAGACTGGAAGGGAGGTCGAGGTGCGTCGGTGATTGGGCTGGTGAGAATGAGAATCATTGAAATCGAGGAAGGGGACTTCGGCTGTAGTAGTTGTGTTTGTTCGTGTGGTTTTTGGTCGGGAGGAATGAGATATATGTGGTGTTTGTGGTTGAGGTGATGGATGATTCATAGGTGCAAGATACTGTTCTAGAAGTTGTTGTTGAATTTTTGAAGTCTCTGGTACAGGTGATCTCACTACATTGATTGCAGAAAATGGCTGAGGTGAGAAAAGTCGATTATCTTCACCTGAAACAGCGAGTTCATTGACTTTCCGGTTGGAGACGGCATCCTTTCGACCTTTGAGGTGATATTTCAATTGTCGGGCTTTACTGGCGACTGCATCTGCCTTCTTAATGAGCATTGCTAGACGATTCTCAAGAATGTTCAACGTTGCTAATTCGGTAGATTCATCTTCAGGAATGGCTTGAGTTGGTATCATTCTTTCAGGCGCTCCAGACATGATTAACCTATAATCATCCTCGGATATTTCGACTTGACACCCTTTCAACCAGAATCGACAAGTCCGTATACCAGAATGAGTGTCTCGCTCAGTAAGGACGAAGTCAGCGGGATTGGTGCGAGCGAATGTGACAATGTCAAGCCAGGTGATGGATTCTAGTCCATACGACGCCGGGACTATACGGATTGGTCCGTCGAATAATTTCTCAAAGGACTTGAGGAGAAGCGGTCCTACGAGCTTTGCGCCAAGATTTGCAGCGAGACTTTCATGTCGTTGAAGGACACCTGGAAGAATCAGTCAAAGTTTCAATCTCTCAAGACTTTGCCCTCATAAGGCGGCCCAGAAACATCAGAACTATAAACCGTGATACCAGGCAGTAAAGGAATAGCAAGCCCAAACCCAAACTCAAGATCCAGCTTTCTCATCTCATCCACCGTGAGAAAGTGAACAAAACACACCTTCATAATCATCAATAATCCCTAGGACATCCTTAAACGTATCCGCATCCCCATCCACAAGCTTCAATTTCTCTCCCTTAGCTCTCATCAAATAGTTAATCTGCGTAACAGGCTGAGGCATCTGTCCGACACCGACAGCACCACCCCTCACATCATCCATCGGAGGAGGTGGCACGGGACTTCGTTTCCGCTTCAATGTATGATCCGGGTTTGGGAGGTCCATCTTTCCACCCTCTCTTCTCCTCTCCCAAAAATAAGTGAAGAAGAAGAGATACCAAGGGAAAGTTCAACGATTCTGTTGGTTCGATCAGTATTTAACCCGGGGAGAACCAGCCTCGGAATCCTCCTCCCACCGCATCCCGCTCCAACCCGAGCGGAGAAAAGCAATGAGCAACACCAGGGACACTCACCCTCTCAATATCTCCACCCCTCTCCTCACCCTCCCGAAATATTGCTCACGGAATAACCTCGAAAAGCTAGTCAAAAAAGCCCCATGTGTCCTCCTATCCCCTATGGCAATCGTATTATCCTCCGACGCGGGGGAAGCAAGAAAGGAGTGCGAGGAGGGAGAAAAACATACGAGTAAGGAGAGGGGAGTTCAGTCGAGCGGAGAAGTGCGCAGTGCAGTGCGGGTGCGGGTGCGGACTGGAATCCTCCGCGGCGCAGTGCACGTGTCTGGTCCCCTTTCCTCCGCGCCCCGGCGCTAGATGCGATTCGGCTTAGCTCCGTGTCTTTCCCATCGAGGGCAGGCATTGAGAGAGCCGCACAGCGACCCCTCCAAGTCCAGTCCCAGTCGAGATAGCAACGCCGTGTTGAAGCTTCTTTTTAATTCCGCCAAGAATCTGCATTGGTCAATGAGGAGGGATGTCTGAAAGGGGACATAACCGTGGTGGGCGTGGTGGTGGCCGAGGTATTTCTCCCCTCTCCTCCAAAGCAACAGGAACTAGAAGCTAACAGCGGCGCAAGGCGAGTATAGAGGCAGAGGCGGCGGCGGAGGTAGAGGCGGGCACGACGGTGGAAGAGGAGGCGCACACCAAGGTTCGGGAGAGAGGGAGAGGCCGAAGAAGGAGAATATCCTGGATCTAGGGAAATATATGGATAAGAAGATTACGGTTAAATTTACGGGGGGGAGGGAAGGCATGTTTCTGTTCCTTTTCGATCCCATGTTTGGACTTTGGAGGATGATGAGGGGTTGGAGGGGTAGAAAAGAGAGAAGGGAAGAAGATTGGAACGTCCGCTAACTATAACTGTTTTAATAGTCGTAGGAACACTGAAAGGTTACGACGCCCTTATGAACCTCGTCCTCGACGACGTTGAAGAAATGACCAGAGGTTCGTTTCTCCATCCCCTTCCTCCCTCTCAAAATCAGCCTATCTAATATTATTTCCGGCCCCACAGACGAAGAAGGCAACACATCAACCCGACCCCTCGGTCTCGTCGTCGCAAGAGGAACACTACTCGTCCTAGTCAGTCCTGTAGATGGAAGTGAAGAAATAGCAAATCCCTTCGTTGCGCAGGAGGAATGAGAAATCGGACAATAGCTTGGAATATAAGTCACAAGATCGTATGGAGAGGTGACGGGGGAGAAGAAAATAAATGATATGATACCTACATACTTGATATTGTGGGGAAAATGCTGCCAAAACTTTGCAAAGGCAGGTTGGGGTGCATTATGCGAAGACTAGAACAAGCTAGTCGAGAAGGGAGAATGAAACCGTGTATACCCGAATAACAAACTTTCCCTTGCTCTATTATTAAGTGCTTTCCATGAGGACATCAAGTGACTGATTATTCTATCTAGATCTAGAAGATTAGCCAGACTCCGTGCGTCTGTTATACTTTGATGACGAGGCTCGCGAGACTATATGAAAATGAGTACCATTGGCGGATCTTCGAACTTTTTATATTTTGGAAGTGTTTTTGTTGCATTTACTACTGGAATCTATCTACCTAGAGTGTCGCTACCTCCTCATCACCCTTGAACTAACAATGCACGTACAGTGCTAATATCTCTCATACAAGTCACTTCATGTCTATACCTTATTGCTACCCCCGGATATGTAGTCTTACAATTGCATATCCAATTGCACTGTAAATCAAAATCTCTTGCCCTGCCCTTGCTTCACCAGCTCCGAGAATGCTGCCTCGACCTGCTTCTTGATCTCTCGATACGAGACGACCATCACATCCTGCTCATCACGGCTCACTAGCTGTACCTGTTCCGCAACACCTGCATCAAGTTTATTCAGGCAAGCGAGAATATGCCCAAGATCAATCACGGGCTTTGCATCTGGACCCACACGGTGGAAGACGTAATCTCGAAATAGCTTCAAGACATAGCGATCACCAGTGTCACTCCATTTTTCCGTCCCTTCATATTCAGGTCTCTCGTTAATGGTTCCTAGCTTTGCCATAAGGCGGAAGAGACGCCCGTTCTCAAGCTCCCGGGACAAAGTGTTGGTCAGATCATCCTTGGCATGGAGCGCACTATCATAAGACGCAATGATATGTTTGGATATCCCACCTAGGAACTCCGCGATAGTTTTGGTGGCAGGTGCTTGCGCTGGAGTCAAGAGCCATGTGACGGTATCCTTGAACTCCTCTGTGTACGTTCGAGTCAAATTGTCGACCGAACTCTTCACTGGTATATTTGGCGACAGATTGTTAGTCGCTAGAGCAAGAATCAATTTTCCAAAATGAATGAAATCTTCTTGCTGTAGATCTAGCAAAGGCCGATTCGCTTCAAAATTAACCACATCAAGGACAGAGCAGGCGTTAAGACGAATGCGATTCTTTTCCGTGAGGAGGACTTTGCTGACATCCATGCAGCGAACAGCAAGCTTGGTCTCATGTACCGATTTGATAGCCGAGGCAAGTTGGACAATGTAACTCCAAAGAACCTGCTCGGGGATAAGAGTGTTGGGAGAACGGTTCCCGAAGCGATTTGTAGAGGTGAAATGGTGTTCGACGAGCGTTTTGGACATCGGAAAGTAATCGTAGACGAAGATCAACGAGCTATCTCCGAATGCGCGTGTAGTGAAAGCATCGATGACAGAAACAACGCCACCATTATCAACGCGGCGCCATTCTTTCACAGTCTTGATTGCTCTCTCATTACTGAGCCGAAAGCCTTGATGAATTAGCTACAGAAAATGCCTTTGCACAAAAAGACCAACCTTCAAGTCGTCTGAGAACATAGAATTTGCCATTCTTGCTTGAAATGGCCTTATACACCCAGCTCGGAAATCCAAAGACTGTCGCGCTCTTATTGTGATTTGTATCCAGGGGAACTAAGGTGTGGTAGTGATCAACAATTGGTAGTTGCGAGTCTGTAAAATTAAGTAAAGGCCATAGACAGGAAAAGCTCAATAACTGACTGTGCATAACCTGGCGAGATGCTTCCGATTTCTTCTGGAGCTCTTCTCGGAGATCATTGGGAATAAAAAAGTCGTGAGCTAAACGTTGATATGCTAAGAGATCTTCTCTATGTGGCCCAATTGGTGCGTAAAGGTGATATTGGAGCTGGAAGAGTTAGACATATATATAGGTAATTACAGAGAGAATGAATTTACAGGTTGAGCAGGGCTAGAAAACGCCGTCTGTCCAGGGTAAAATGCATTCCCATTGGTGGCGGCGTTTGTAGTATCCTCAAGATATGGGTTATAGGTTGTAGCTGGAATTGTTTGATGTAAAGTGTTCATCGAAAAGGGGTCGTAGGATACCTGTGGGTCGTTGGTCGCGCCATTAGGAATCTGTAAGAGTTAGATGAATTAACATCGGACTGTGAGAGAATCCATACAGTTTGGGCAGGATCAAAGTTTTGGGCAGGAGTAAACTCTCTTATTCGTGCAGGGTCGAAAATCGGCGGGGCCTCAACTTCGGGTTGTGGTGTTGATGTACCTGATTGATGTGAATAAGCGTCGCAGCCCAAACAGGGAGGGTCTCACCACTAATTAAACCCCTTGGGGTAAATGGAGCTGCATTTGCGGCTTGTGAAGATATAGTAGATGTTTTTGTGGGTACTGAAAGGGTTGCAGGTGTAAAAGCGGGAGAGTCTACATTGAGTGACTTTTTGCTTCTGGTTTTCCTTTCGTCAGCAAAGTTAGGACTACGATTAGCGAAATTCCCAAACTCCAACCCCGAGGTCGGTCCATGGTTCTCAGAAGCGCGGTCAAGCAGAGAGGAAGACAAGTGGCGTCGCAATAGTCCGCGTGGTTGCTGTAGGTATGGCTTGGGTGGAGATATTTGTTGTTGTGACAAATGGCCCATCGAGTGACTGGCTCGAAGGCGACTAAATTGTGGCTGAAAGGGGCCAGCCTGTGGTGACTGGGAAAGAGTGACCTGGACTGGAGAGCATCTATGCATGGCCTGTGGAGGTGTCTCTTGTTGTGTTTGTTGGTTCCGATAGCAGCTAGATGGTATCGAGTTGAAACTTTGCAAGGGGTCCGGACAATATTGTGACCTGCCTCTGGTTTCTAAGAATCTCTCAAAGCCTCCCGATACTGGGTTGGGATCAATATTTCTTGCAAATGGAAATGGCCACGCCGCTGGCGGATTGGGGACCTGGCGTGTGGAGATGTTTTGTTGCTCTCGAACAAGTTCGGTGTTTGGGGAGAGATGTGGTTCGTTGGGTGCTGCGGGAGGGAGCCTGACCATGATTGGCGAGACTGATCCAAATTGTTCGACCGGAGGACAGTTGCTCGCATTTGGGAGCCATGGAAACTCGACCTGACCACCAGGGTGCTGCTTCTCCCGCATTTTGGCCGTTGGGGTTGGTGTTGATGTTGGCGTTCGCTGTGGTGGCCGCTGGAGCCCGAAATGACCAGATTTCGAAACAGAAGGATGGAAAACTATAGGACTTGGGCGTCGCGGAATGTCTGGGGCTATTGGTAACTAGGCCTTGCCCGTTTCATTGGCGCCGATAGTCTGCTGGGGCTCCAACTTGTGCTGATTCCCGTGTTCCCAGCTTCAGTCGTCTCTGCGGGCTACGGGAGGGCTCGTTCTCTAGTAGCTGGCTGCATCGACGACTTGCGTATCTTGGACAGGAAGAGAGACGAAGCTGGAGGCGGGTGCAGCAAATGAACAACAGTGATGCACCGCAGATGTCTTGAGGGCTTGAGGTTTCGACGCTGATGGAGAAGCACCGAGAGGGTGAGAGGATGGAGGGCGAGACGAAAAACCTGTTCGGGGTGGGGGTTTGTGACTGCCTTTTTGGGAAGTGTCTTCCACCAAGCTGCCGCCAACCACAGAGGGTGCAGGAACGAGGGGGCTCGCCAATCCGTCGTGCGCACGTTGTAGGAGCAATCATGCCGCAGTTTGCTCGTAGTGTGTAAGAAGCACGAAGTCGCCCGGTCCCTGCAGGTCCCCGGGGTAGTATAGAGCAGTGTGCTCTTGCCAGCGCGGAAGCTCATGGGTAGAAGAAAACAATCATCGGGCTTCCGAGATGGACCTCTATTCGTCATCTATTCGAAACGACGGTTACCGTCAGCGGGCGTAAAGAGCCTCTTTCTCTGAATGGCATTAAATAGCCCCTAAGAAGCCTTTGGTTGGCATAGAGTTTCCCCGATCCTTTACGAACACCACCCGCGCACCAAAATCGCCAGTGGCTTCCGCCTTCTTTTGCAACCTAGTGTCAGAGCCTTTCCGGGATAAAACTTCTTCGATTCGAAACCCTTGCTTGTCTCCGTCATGATCCTAAGACACCAGGAGAGGAGCATGAACCAAGGTCTGTCCGCCGATTGTGCAAGCTGAGACATTCCTCAGCCCGAGGACTGATCCCTTCTCGAACCAGCGTGAGGGACTGCTTCCCTTGGAGATAAAACGAGATGGAAGGGAAGCTGTAGCACGTGTGCTTCCAGACATAATATTTAGATGATGCTTGAACATCCGGCCCACGCTCCCACCCTATCGAGTCGAGAAAAGCCAGTTTGAGAAGTATGAAGCTCCAAACAAAGAATACGTACACCCAATGAATCTACAAGTGCTTCGCCATTTGACTTGGGAAAGGCGGGTTGGTTGAAGGGTGTTTCCAAGCTGGCCAGCTGAAACTAAAGTCTGCGTGCCGGATATTTCGACTTCAACGACAGAGACCACCGTGCCTCTTGGATTCCCCAAGCAGATTATCCCGGAAGATGTCCGGCCGCGGGAAAGTAGGGACGCGCCGTTTGCTTGCCCAGAGTGTCGAACCACGGACCCAGAGAACTTCTATCGCTTCTATCATTAAGAACAAGAAAACTAACTTACATTTCTGGTTGCGCGAGAAGCATTTTGTTTGGATCATGGTTGAAGGCACATCCTTGGTCTTCGTATCGACAATGGCCATATATCAAAACATTTCTGCAAAGAGTGTCCTTTGCATTTTCTGCTCCGCAGCATCAACGTCATATTCCCTCTGCAGATGAATATCTTGTCCCCACATACCTCTCCCCTTGGGTCTCGGAGACCCTGCTGGTTTCCGCAACTCGGGTTGGCTAAATCGCGTGGCAGCCATTGTGTATGGTGTTCGTTCGTTCCAACGGCCTATCGACCACACCCCTTTAACACGGTAGGAGGTCTACGTCGCAGAGTCAGCGATATGCGGTTTCTATGGTGGATGGCGGCGCAGCGAGCCGCTGCACAGAGAGACGAGTGAACACAGGGCTCTCGGCGCGACAATCAAAGAAGATAGGCTGAGGGGACAAGGCTTCAAGGATGGCTTACTTTGTTCTAACAAACATCTCCTGGGTTATATGGAGTGGAGGGGATGACGACCCAGCAAGAGATATATAAACCCGGGCTCCAAGCGATCTCCAGAACACGAGGCACCGATTCACAACGCCATTGTCGGCCAAAAAATGAGGGGATTCGCAAAAGCGTAGTCGTCAGAGCGACGACGTGAAGTCCTCAAGTTCCAGTACGCGGGGCCACAAAAGGTGGAGCTGTGGCTTGTGCAACGCCACGGGGCCTGTTCCGGCGACGGATGAACTTACCTCCGCCGACCGAAAGGGCTTGGCGTGGTGAACGGCGGGCAGGCATGCGATATGTGGTCATTGGTCTTCTCGAGGACATTTAAATCCCATCCGCCTCGTCCCCTCGGTATTTACTTCCATGATACCTTCAACCTTGACACCAACAATCCACATTGATCACTCACACTCGTTCTTCCTCCCACGGTCATGATACCATAGATTCCCTCTTTATCCTCTCCACATCTTAACTACAGAATGGCAACCCCAGATCTCGATATCAGTGCACTTACAGAAACCCAGCAACAAGCCCTTCAGCAATACACGTCGGTGACAGACCAAGAGGTGCAGGCTGCTCTCCCGCTCCTTCAACGGTCGCAATGGAATGTTGAGGTCCGTTCTGCCCCCCCTAACTACAAGTGGCCACTGCTGATGCCTAGACAGATAGCAATAGCCAAGTTCTTCGATGGCGAAGGCCCGGACCCAGTCGCAGAAGCCCTAGCAGCACAGAATATCCCCCCTCCGCGAGCTGCGCGACAAGAAAATTTACAAGAAAGCCTGCTGTATGGGAATCGATCCCCAACAAGGCCGCGGCAGGATGCTGCTCCCCGAATAGTCCCACAGCCAGATGATGAGGTTGCTCGAAGGCCGCCTTTTATTCTAGCCCTACTATTCACACCATTTAGTGTTCTATTTCGAATATTTTCGGCATCTTTTGGGCTCTTCTCATGGCTCTTCCCCTTCCTACCGCGCGTCCTGCGACCGAATACACCAACTGGAACAGTACGCCGAGCAAATACTGGTGGACGAAGGTCTCTCAAACCCCGAGACTTAGCGGCGAGGCTAAAGCGTGAATTTGACGAGGAATACGGCAACAATACACTGCCATTTTTTGAAGGAGGATACGCACAAGCTTTGGACCAGGCAAAGAACGACCTCAAATTTCTAATAATTATCCTCCTATCTCCCGAGCACGACGACACATCCTCCTTCGTCCGCGAAACCCTTCTCTCCATGGAAGTTCAAACATTCATGAATGACCCAACCAAAAATATTATCCTCTGGACAGGCGACATCCGCGATTCGGAAGCCTACCAACTTTCCACCGCCTTAAACTGTAACAAATTCCCATTCACGGCTCTAATAGCGCGGACAACAAGTGGAAGTAGTACACCAATGTCCGTTCTTGCAAGAGTTACAGGGCCAATGGATCAATCTACCTATTTGGCTAAGATCCAAAGCGCAATGGCGTCCCACGAAGAAGAACTGGCGACAGTTCGCGCTGCCCGGAATGCACAGAACTTCGAAAGAACGCTGCGACAAGAGCAAGACTCTGCATATGAGCAGAGTTTAGCCGCCGACCGCGAACGAGCCAAGCTAAAGCGGGAGGCGGAAGCAGCTACAGCGGAGGAGGAGCGGAGGAGGAAAGCCGAGGCGGAAGCGGCAACATTATTAGCGGAAAAGAAACTGCAATGGCGGAATTGGAGACTAACAAGATTGGCTCCTGAACCAAGTGTAGACTCTAAGGACGTCGTTCGTATTGCGTTAAAGATGCCAGAGGAAATCACCACTGCGCGAGTCACGAGAAGATTTAAGTCAAGCGACCCAATTGAGGAGCTATATGCTTTTGTGGATACATATGAGTTACAATCCTCTTTCGAAGACGCAAGTGAAGTCTCTCTTTCCGCAGACTACACACATGAGTTCGACTTCAGACTCGTACAAACATTACCCAGAAAGGTATATGGAGTTGAAGAAGGTGGTACGATTGGTGAACGGGTAGGCAGGAGTGGAAATCTCATTGTCGAAAAGATAAAAATCGATGATGATGATGATGGTGATGATGATGATGATGATGAAGAGGATGAGGAAGAAGATGAGGAGGATTAAAGTGTATTATACCCTTACTCTTAGGCTTGGAGGCACTACTCTTGGTTGGCTAGAGAATTTAAATAATGCGCACAGTATTAAATAAGAAATATATTTACCCTACTCGTATGTTTTCGTGGTCTGGGAATAAATTCTGTACTCTTGGTCGAGGAAATGGGATAAAAGTGTGCTTGGTTTAGAAATACGAGATAGGGATTTTTGAATAGGTTATGATCTCATTTGATCCTTTTTTTGAGGGACCACCTCCTCCTTCAAAATCTATATATCCATCAAGGGAAATTTACATGTTTAAATATCCTACTTAACATCGGTATTCGCCGTGTTCCTATTAAGGTGGCTCTAAAGTCTCTCTGATGGATAGTCGATTAAACCGTGAAAATATTTCCCTTTCCCAATCCACCATTTTCTTGGCCCAAGGCCAAGGAACAGGATAATCGGAACCCTTGGGCAGTGATCTTAATAATGGTGTCTCATACTTTCCTCACTAACTCTTAAACTTCTACCTCTTATACTTCCAAAAATTCTTCTAATTTCTCTCCGGACTCCCCAATGCTCGAGATCTATAAACCGGGAGCGTAATAACCACCTTCCTCAAATAAAAGAATACCCTTAACCCAAAATTAAAGGCTTCGATACCTTCTTCTTTAATAGTATCTTGTTACTCATAATAAAGTCCCTGATACATACGATAAGCATCCATTGGAGTTGTATCAATTTTATAGGAATAATAAATCCAAAGATCTCTACTCTGAGATTTGCCGAATGTAGTCTTTAGGTATGTATATCTTTGGGGTTTTCAAGGTTTATGCCTGTTCTTATACTCATTGCTGAATTGGTCTCGTTGAGCGTTATCCTTTATTATTTCTCGAACTCTGAGTCGATATTCTGGATGGTTTGCTATGGAGAGGAAGACTGAGATGTTTGTTCTCGCGGAAGATATGTATACACTGCTTAAGGGGAGGGGGAAGGATTCAGAAAGGGGATGTGCAGGTTGGGCGTAGGGATTTTAGGTGTTTGTTTGCTAGGTGGGTGGAGATTAGGCGGTAGATGTTCCGAGCGATGGTGAGGATGGGAGGAGGTTTTGGGGATTTCACTATTTTGCTTTCGAAGCAATCTTCAAGTACATATTGAGGAGTCGTTTTGAATGGGGCGATAAGGCTGGAAATAAAATATTGGCCGTTGGGAGTCGGAGCTAGGCCTGGCCGACTCTTCTTCGGTTCTTGCCCTGAATTTACGACAAGTCTCCTAGAGACCGACGGATGAAGTTTCTTTTGGACATCATCCTATTTATTGTGCTAAAGATGGATCTTATGCCAAAATCAACCTTTACCACCGCGAAGAGCCTGCACTTGTCGACCCTGGTGGAGTATGGATGATAAAAGATCACGTGCAAAAAATCTTCCTAACTAATTTGGACCCGTCAGAGATTCGAATTTCGACTAACGAGAATTTCCGCATACATCTCTATTCTTTCCAAATGGCTAAAACTCGGTTGGGTGTCTCAATCGCAACCTTCGGTTTACTTTAAAAAGGGGTTATTTCCGTTTACCTCATCGAACCGGGCAGACGGCGCTGGACAAGGATTTACCATCACTCCATTTCTCCAATTCTCTCACCATATTCAGCTTCCTTCAAAATCATTTCAGATTAGACCTCTACCCCGCGTTGGAAGACCTTTGGTTCAAAGGAGTCTTATAGGTTTCGAAAGATGGTATTTTTTTAAGTTTCACATTATTATCATGGATGCATTTCTCCATTGTATTCAATTCCGCTTGGGGGGACTTCGTGGGCTAAAGATGCTGTATATCGAATTCGGTGATCATTTTAGATAGGCTTCTGCGGAATGAATCCTTCGGATGTAATTTTACTCCCCTCGACGACTCGAAAGTATTCCAGAGACTTCACATTCCTTCACGTAAGTTCACGTAACTTCACGCAATTTCAAGCGACTTCTATGCAAAATTTTGCGAGATTTGAGCTCAATCTTCGAATACAAAGTATCGGACTCTTTGCGAAACCGAGTACGATATATTGTCGAGAAATCTTGAGTCTTCGCTTTACTTCCTAGCACCCCCGCTAGAACATCCGATCTTGCGATAAATCACTCCAAGATCTACGTGCCAAGTTTATTTCTCAGCACGGAGGAACTATCGATTAGTTCTCCCATTATACCCATTATAAGAACTTCTTAACAACCTTGAGCAATGGGGTCCTTTGATCGTCAATTCTTTTACTCCTTTCGGGAATTCAGCAATCATGGTTGCACTTTCTATGTGGCAATTGGCCCAGGCATCTCTCGCTACTGTTGCACTCCTTCAGAGCACGGTTGAGGCACAAATTACCAGTGATACTTATTTCTACGGGGACTCTCCACCAGTGTATCCTTCTCGTAAGAATTTCTCAGTCCCTACGTTAAATAATTTATATTGATGAATCTCCTCCCTCTTTCTAGCTGCCCAATCTGGAAAATCATCATGGGCGTCGGCACACTCCAAGGCAGTAGCCATGGTCTCTAAAATGACCTTAGAAGAAAAGGCCAGCCTAACCTCCGGTGTCACTCCACAGAATGGATGCTCAGGAATGACAGCTGCGGTTACTAGAGTGGGATTTCCTGGAATGTGTATCCATGATGCTGGAAATGGTGTTAGAAATGCGGATTTCGTCAATTCATGGCCAAGCGGAATGCATGTTGGTGCTTCTTGGAACAGGGACCTTGCTTATCAACGAGCCTTGAGAATGGGTGGAGAGTTCAAAACGAAGGGCGTGAATGTTGCTCTTGGTCCTGTTGTTGGACCTCTGGGTAGAATCGCTACAAGTGGGAGGAATTGGGAAGGATTCAGTGTTGACCGTGAGTTATACAGTTCTTTTGACTCAATGCTTGGTAGTAGTACCAGACTTACTAATATTCGTAATAGCCTATCTCTGCGGTGCTCTTGCAGCAGAAACCGTCACTGGACTTCAAAAAGCAGATGTAGTAGCCTCGGTAAAGCACTTCATCGGCAATGAACAGGAGACCAGCAGAATGCCCACCGGTATTGTTGCATCTACTTCCTCTAACATTGACGATAAGACTATGCATGAAATGTACCTGTGGCCGTTTCAAGATGCTATTCATGCAGGTGCTGGAAGTGTCATGTGTGCATATACTGGGGTTAACAATTCGAATTCTTGTCAGAATAGTAAGCTGATGAATGGGCTACTTAAGACGGAGTTGGGTTTTGAAGGATTTGTGGTTAGCGACTGGGGTGCGCAATGTAAGTACTTACTCCACAAGACCCAAATATGCTCGACTAATAAATATTAGATACCGGGATGGCTGCTGCATTAACAGGTATGGATATAGCGATGCCCAATTCAAACGTTTTCTGGGGTGCAGACGGCTCTACGATTACAGAAGGCGTTAACAATGGTACACTCAACGCAACCCGAGTCACAGATATGGCCGTGCGCCTTATTTCTTCATGGTATCTATTAGGTCAAGATGTGAGCGCACCCAACAATACTATCTTAGAACAACAATAAGCTAATGGATATAGTCTGATTTTCCTGCTCCAGGAGTAGGATTGGGTCTTCCCGGCGTAAATATTCTCGCAACTACTAATTATTATGACTACCAAAAGCACGTTAATGCGAGAGACCCCGATTCTAAGCCTTATCTGTTGAAAGGTGCTGAGGAGGGTCATGTTCTTGTCAAGAATACCAACAATGCCCTGCCGCTGAAGAATCCAAAGCTTTTGTCGGTCTTTGGATATGATGCTATCTCTCCTGCAACCGTGGATGTTGCTTCAGGCAGCGAATTCTTGGGTGGAAATTTCCCATACGGATTCTGGTCACTTTTAGGATACATACCTTTTATTTCTCCAGCTCCTCTCCCTTCGATCGCGAAGGATGGGACATTGATCACTGGAGGTAGGCGTCTTTCTATCCAATAGTAAACTTGTGAATGTTACTAATCTATACTTACTAGGTGGAAGTGGCGCCAATACACCAGCATATATCTCAGCACCATTCGATGCGATTAAAGAGCAAGCCTATGACGATGGTACCAGTGTTCTCTGGGATTTTGCATCTCAAACACCAGTCGTGGACTCCGGTTCAGATGCGTGCCTTGTCTTCATTAATGCTTGGGCATCGGAAGGGTATGATCGTACTGAACTTCAAGGTAACTATCTGACCATTTCGACTCTTCCTATTCTTTTGAAACCACCCCACTAACAACTTCTAGACGACTACTCAGACACTCTCGTTAACAATGTTGCAAACTCTTGCAAAAACACAATTGTAACAATCCACAACGCCGGCATTCGTCTTGTCGAATCATGGGCAGACCATGAGAACGTTACTGCAATCATCTACGCTCATCTCCCCGGTCAAGATTCCGGTCGAGCTCTTGTCCGTCTTCTGTACGGACAAGATTCATTCTCCGGAAAACTTCCATACACAGTAGCAAAATCTGAATCAGATTACATCAACGCTGCTCTACCAGTTCCTGTTCCAACCGACGGAGATTATATCTACTACCCACAAGCAAATTTCACCGAAGGTGTCTATGTTGATTATAAGGATTTCGATGCTAAGAATGTCACACCTAGATATGAGTTCGGATTCGGATTATCGTATGGGAAGTTTGAGTATTCTCGGCTGAATATTGACCTTGTGAATAGTGCTTCAACATCCCGCCTTCCTCCATCAGGACAAATCGTTCAAGGTGGCTTACCAAGTCTCTGGACCGTCATTGCTAAAGTCGAAGCTACTATCAAGAATTCAGGAAGTATGAATGCAATGGAAGTTGCACAACTATATCTTGGTATTCCAGGTGGACCAATCAGACAGCTAAGAGGATTCGAAAAGGTTAAAATTAAGAGGGGGGATAGGGAGACGGTTGAGTTTGATTTGACTAGAAGAGATTTGAGTACTTGGAATGCGACGTTGCAGAGTTGGGTGCTCCAAAAGGGAACTTATAATGTTTATGTTGGTGGTAGTAGTCGCAGTTTGCCTCTCCAGGGAACCCTGAAAATTAATAACTGAGCTGGGGAATAGAGGCTGAGTGGAATATATTAGTGTAATATGTAATTTTTAGTTTGGCTAAAGTTAGATAGAATATCTAAGATAAAGGCGAGTCTAAGATTAAGATAGTTGCTCGCACCCCGGACGGGCGGGGAGTTAAGGTCTATCAATAAAAGCCTGGATTAACTTACAGAATCTCGTTTATCACATCTACCAGGCACACTTCTTTTCCTGTGCTCTAGCGGTCGTCATCATAGAATCATTGCATTTGGTAGGGGTAGGGGATGGAAAGAGAGAAGCTGAGAAGATTGATAAGGTGGGAATACTGTACGAGATATAAGAGTTGAGGTCATTGTTTACCGTATACTTCTGTGACCTAAAATAATTATTTTTGATTTTGATAGAATGGTATTGATAGATTTTTGAGTGTCCTAGAAGAAAACCGTTTATTTGGGACAAAGTTTTAATATCCAAATCTTATTCGTGGTAAAGGGAACATTAGAAAATTGTTTATATTATTTGGCAGAGTTATGCAGTAAGCAATGATCGGAGCAGTCATGTGGCTTCGACTTTGTGAATACATTGGAATTCTGGTTGTGGGCTCGATGCTAATTGACACGAGTCGGCGATTTTGTTTTGCTTTCATGTATCGGGTCCCAGATTTAGGACTCCAGTTTTTGCCACTTCCCCAAATGTGCCAAAAAACATATTTAGCAATTTGAGTTTCTTAGAGTGTATTCTAATAATTAACACTTGAAAATAGGAGGAGGTCAAAATAAACGCGGCTTATGAAGTGCTAAGTCTTACCTAGCCCGGCTTGTCTGGGGCTTAGCGACATGCAGTCTAGCCTGCGGTTTACGCGAGCCGCAGGTCCTTTCCCCTTCACTTAATCGTCGCCAATCGCTTTCCTGATTATGCTTAACTGACACCCCTCGCCATGACTTGTCAAGCAATAAGCGACCTAAACTTCACATCATAATTTTAGGTAATGTTAACGTCTACGATCTGTTCTGTATAGTTTGGGATTGACGGGATGCAATTCCCTGCAGATAAAAAATGCTGTTCTAATTCCTGGCACCGATTGCTCGATTTCGCATGAATGCTTTGGTGCATCTCATGGATGGAGACTAACGGCATGGCCTTCACTCTCAATGGTCTAGTTTCCAAAGCCGTAAAGTACACAACCAATGATAATGCTAAATCCTGCGATGGAATCAGCGAGAATAATCATAAATGCAATGATTGGATTATTGAAAATCAAATCACTTTTTTCATTATGAAGAGTGGGAGGGTAGATGTGACCAACGAGAGCCCAACTAGGAGTAACATTTCAAACTCTTATGCTGGGTGAATGACCTATGATATCAGTTGTCCGACTACGTGGAAGAACCGTGCTAGGTGCGGTACCGCTGCTGGAACGAGCACTCCGAATCTGGAAGTCGCTGGCGCTTTTTAAGCTACGAGCGTTTTCGCTACTATTTGTTAACGAGGGAGAGGCGACAGTCTTGGCATTATTAGAAGTATGACGGATACTTGGAGTCCAATCATGAGGTTCTAGTAGAGCCAGCGGGGGGTGTTAAACTAAAGAGGTATCTTTTTTGTAGCAATTGAAGAGCTCGGCGGGGGAATATGGCATTGTATCTAAGATTTGTTAAATAGAGAAGGGCTTATTATTGGATTATTCGGAGAAAGATAGCGAGGATTGCGTGGTTTTAATTACTCCTTCTATGAAGTATTCGAATTGGAGATAAAATAGAAGTGAAAAGGGAGTAGTGACTGCTGGGACGCCCTCGCAAGAGAATACCCATCTCTATTCTGCAAGACTCCAGCCCCGCTCGCGAAGAAAATTGCATAGAGAGAAACTCCGCGTGCTGTTTCAGAGAATACACTAATAAGGTACAAAAATTATTATTCTAAAAGGTAACCTATGTATCAATCATCAGAACGCTAGGTTATAATATACTCCAGAAAAGAGTCCAGATTAAGCAGCCTCGACGGATAATCTGCAAGCCGAAACTCCGGCATATTTATGTGCTGTCTCCTAATATATTGGCATAGTTTCCTGAGTGGACGTTCCTCTACTCATCCAAGCAGTCGGGATGAAGCAATTGAGAAATTTACACTTTGTGCCCACGCACTAATACATCGTCGATGAGAATTCCAAGTTTTGATTTCCGTATTCATTTTATTGATTTTTTAAAGTATAATCCAAGAATAAGAAGTTCCTATCTACAATCCATCCTATTCCGAGTCATCCGACAGCTTCTGAAATCATCGGCCTTTCATCATCCAAGTCCAACCCAATGCTTAAACTAAGCTAGCGAATGTGTTCTGTTCCCACAAAAATATGCTTAAACATACTTGCAAATAACAGAAGAAGATCCGGAAAGAGAGCAGTCAGTAAGAATCTTACTGCTCTGCTCAATATCAATGATAGTGGCTCCAGTGACACCAACAGAAGTGCCGCTCTTGACAGCTGAAGCACCAGTGAATGTCACGGTTCCGAAATTGGCGAATGAAACCAAAGATCCACCGGATTCGAAATCCTCAACAATCCACTCGGCGTTGTACTCACAGAGAGAGCCCAAGCCGGCTTCGCCGCTGAAAGTGTGAGTGACGGTCTTGCCAGTAGTGTTGTTTGTGATTTTGGCAGTGCCACCAGTCTATATTATCATCAGCTTAAGGCTCCATATAGGTTTCTTGGAAGGGAGAGTGCCTAAGAGCCCGGGGAAAAGTGGCGCATACCTTGCTTGAAGCAGTGACAGTGACCGTCACAGAGTTTCCAGCTGCTAATGTGATGCCGGAGAAGTCATAGGCGTAGTCGGGATACCATTCGTACCAAGCATCGTAAGTGATGCTAGATCCCGACTTGGTCCAGTCGATTCCAGTTTGCAAGATTGCCGTTCCACAAGTATCACCATCGATTCCAACCCATGCCTTTAGTGGGAGTCAGTTTAAGCTCTTTATGATTGGTCCGGATAAAATAGTTCTGCAATGAATACGAAACGTTCAAGAAATCATTCAGGGGTATAGGTGGAGGTTTCTTGGCGGTAAATGGGAGATAGAGTGCTTACTGAGCCAGATCCTGCGGTGGTTGGGGTAGGAACAGTAAATGTAGCGGTTACACTGGTGTATCCAGTTCCAATAAGAACGGCCCCAGCCCAATTTGAACTGTACTCGACGTTGGTATTGTTGGAAAGCTCTTGGAGCTCAAGATTGCGGTCAGATTTGATCATTGGGTTTCCTTTGTGACGACCATCTCTTCGGTCTAAGTTGCGTGCTCTGCGCATAGCAGTCCCTGGGGCAGCAATTGTGCTGCCCACAAAGAAGAGCATGCTGGCGATGGTGAAGAACTGCATATTAAATGGACACAGGAGGATTGGTGGCTGGTATGGATGAGATTTTCAAGAGATGAACTTGATGCTGGTGGACAATCAAACTCTGAGGGGAGGGAGACTTAAGTAGATATTTTGCAGACTTCCCAACCATGACTTCTACAGAGCTTCGGTCCCCCAAGCAGACTACCTTACGTGCTATCTCGTGGAAATGCTCCCCTCGTCTGATGGCACTATCGAGATTATGCATATGAAGCAATTCAGTTGAGAATCTCCCTCGAACGAAGGAATATTCAGTTGACCTTCTATTTTAGAACAAACCCGGCGTTTCTTGAGGTAAAAAAAATCCCACCCTCCGCAGTGGACGGCAGATTGGGAAGGAGGTCGAGAGGATTCCATTCTGGATCTTGTGATTTCTCCTGGTGCTTGATAGAGCAGAAGGGGCTGATTGGGCACGGAGGGAGCCCGAACTGAATCTGCAAGGCATAGCTATTTAAATTAAAAGGTGCTGCTCGACAAAAAGCTCTCTTGTAGGGCATTCCGGCTGGAGGTCTTCATTTTCTGGCCTAGTTTGCCGCCTCCCCCGGCGAGCCTTTCGCAAGATAAGACAACGATGGCGAAGACAGATGCTGCCGTTCAGGGGGCGACGCAGATAAGCGACGGCCGCTATGTACACTACCCCACGGCACTCAACTGCCACTCACGCCACCGAGAAGACCTGCTGGATTAGGCTGCACCGCCGAGGGCTGCGAGCGCGTCCTATTGCTGGCCGGCAAGTTGCAATGGACGTAGGCCAACGCTAGAGGCAGTTGCCAAGACTACAAAGCGCCCAAAAGCTTGTTTGGCTCAATCAAGCTTCGATCGACACGTAACTCAGAGCGTAGGATGCGCTGCCCCCCGGATTTCGAGTGATGGCGGATGGTCCTCCGCATAAAGCCAGTCACGACCTGCCTCATCTGGATGCTACGAATCACGACTTTATATGTCCGTGATCTACATGGGTTTATACCTAAAATGTGGAATCTCGAACGAAGTCCGGTCGAGCCGGTCTATCGGGGAAACGTTACGGCAGATGTCAATTGTGATGGCAATGGGGCAAATAATTTTCAGCCATCATTAAATTACCTCATAGTCAACAGGTCTGTAAACGCTGAGACAACGATGGGACGAGAGTATACGGGTAAATACGAGGGGAGAGACGAATGGGAACTTGTAGCAAGTATGATTACAAGAGTTTTGATTTTGAGTTTAAGAACGGAGATGAGGCGGAACAAATAGAAGAACTGGTAGCTATTGGCAATGTAAAACTTCCACCAATGCTATCGAAATCCCCAGGAAGTTGCTTGGCCCGACCAATTGACTCCTATTATAAACCGTAGCTTTCCGTATCCGCGTGGTCTATAATTTGTCCTAATCAAGTTTCTTTAAATCAGCACACACCTAGTTCGAGGATTTCCACTCAAAGGTGTTATAAAAATTCGAATAAATCCTAAATCTAGGTATATTTAAAGATGTTAACTTTTTATTTAAAAACTGCCGGTGCGTTTTACTTGAGGGAGAGGTTCCTAACTGTGAGAGGGTACTAGAAAACGTGTTTGTGGTCGCAAGCGTGGAGAAACTGTTGCGTAGGTCAACGAAGGGCGCAGTAGTATAGTTGAAAATCTTTACTCATATGAAGTTTTGAGACGATCTTATTATGTCCTAGCATCGTGGGAATGTTTTCCGATTACTTACCACTATCTTGGTAGCCATTTAAATTCGAGGTAAACCATTGGCCCTGGACCTGAGCTCATATCCCTAGATTCAATCTAAGTGAGGGTAAGACTTCAATTATAAAGCCGATGGATCTATTTAATAGCGGAATGTTGAGTTATAAAATGATAATGAAAACATATTACCCTCCTCTTATGGACATATATGTCCTCTAGTACTCCCGACTTTCAGGTTCCCTCCACACCCTTTCTATTAGATATCTGATTTAGATTCCTCCTCTTCCTCCTCCTCTTCTTCCGTAGATTCATACCTTAATCTGCCCCAACTTCTTCCCTCATGAAATTTATGTTTAGGATGGGTCTCGTCACGTGACTTTACGCACTTTTCGCAGAAATTAAACCCCCACAAATTGTCTTCACAGTCTTGACATGTGAAACAAGCTCCTCGAACTGGCTGCATAAAAAACTAGTCAGACATCGCTTTGCAGTGTATTGATATGTATACACACTTACCTTAATATAGCAACCATCACATTCTGTACCTCCCAATTCCTGTCCAACGGGTCTAGTATTCAGATCTGGATCAATACGTTTTCCATATTGCAACGCTAGTTCTGGTAGTTTGTTGGCGAATTCGTTATGGTTATAGCGCCGAAGAAGCTGAATCACTCTCTCCTCGTTCAATTTCTCTTGCAAGTCCGGATCTGCACCACGAGCAAGTAACTGGGTGAAGACCTTTTCATTTCCGGATTTCGCAGCCCAGTGGAGTGGGGTCCAGCCGTCGTTGTCAGCCTGGTTGATCACTGTTTCCACTTCTGGCATCTGCAATAAGAACTCAACAACCTCCGAGACACCGCTGCAAGCTGCGTGGTGTAGGACGGTCCTGCCTTGCGTGTCTTTCTGCTCAAAGAGTGGCTCTCCCTTCCTCTCGCTCTCGAGCAAAGTTTTTAAGGCTTCCAGGCGTCCGGCACCAGCAGCAACATGCATTGCTGTCATACCTTGTGGGTCTCTTCGCAGCGGATTGTCGGTCTTGGTCAAAATGAGGCTAATGATAGAAGTATTATAAGAATAAATATTTAAATATAGACTATTTATTTTTTATTATAAAGGGCCTATACCGTTATTAAAGATCTTTAGATATTAAAAAGAGCTAGAGTTAAATTTAAAAAATTTAAATTAAAAGTTATATAAAACTAATAATATAAAAATAAAAATAAATAAATAAAATAATAAAAGTAATAATAAAATAAAAATAATAATAAAAATAAAATAATAATAATAATAATAAAAATAATAATAAAATAAAAATAATAATAAAATAAAAATAAAATAATATAAAAATAAATAATAATTAAATTATATAACGTGGTTTATTA
>QYAM01000129.1:0-58727 GCA_003988965.1 Neobulgaria alba | reverse complement strand
CTTATACTTCTTTTATTATAGTAGGTTTTAGCTATTCTTTAATAGCTTTATATTTTATAAGTTTTATTAATACTCTTTATTAACTAACTTTAAAACCTAGAAAGGTGAATTCTTCTTAGTAAAATTTACTCTTTTTTAATAAAGCTATTAAATGCTTTTTTTAAAGCTTCTTAAGGACTTAGTAGACGTCTAGTATATATTGTTTTTAAGTTTTAAAAAATATAAAGATATTATCTAAGTATATTATTATAGAAATATTAAGTTGTTTTTATAATATATTATTAACTAGCGCTTAAAAAGTAGTAGATATGTTTATTAAACTAAATATTATAACTATATACTCGTAGTGTCTATATTTAATTTAAAAGGCCGTTTTTTATTCCTTTTCTTCTTTTATTTTTATTATATTATATATATTTATAAGATCTAGTTAATTAAACTAGACTACTTTATTTAACCGATTCTTAAGATCTAGTATAAGCGGTAGTATATACTTATTCTTAATAATAATACTATTAAGTTATTAATAATTAATATATAGTTATAATTTTCTATTCTTTTTTAAAATAAATAAGATTAAATATCTAGCTAATGACTTAAATAGTTAAATATATTCTTTTTTTAGCTTAGTATTAATATATTCCTTAAGTACTTATCGCTCGTTTTTTAATAAAGGATATATTAAAAAATAAGTCGGTTTCTCTCTTTTTTTAAGTAGGATTTTATAGTCCTATAATTAATGTTATAATAGTATATAGTCGTTTATTAGTTTTATAAACACGTCTTAATATAATTTAAATTCTTTAAGTAACTAACTTAATTATTTATCTTTCTTTTACTTAATCTATACTATTATAATTCGATCTAAAAGATCCGTTCCTTACGATTTTAAGTAAGTCTTAAATTCTTTATATATTAAGAGTGTTAGCTTCTTTTAATTAACTTATTAATTTTCTTAATTAATATCTAAGTTCTTTTATTATAACTATAGATCTTTAAAAATAATATCCTTAGCTACTAGCGTAATATTAAAGGACAAAGTCATTGTCTTTTTATTAAGTTCTACTTCTAAGGGTTTTATTTAAAATAAAATTTTCTTATTATTCTTAACTTCTTCTCCCTTTATTATTATAAGCTAATATAGCGTTGCTTTTTAAATATGTCTTTAGCCTTATTACTAAAACCACTTCTAATTAATAAAGTTCCTTTTTACTCCTAAGTCTAATAACTTAGTTACTTTTCTACCTTTAATATATAAAGGGATATTAATAAGTAGGCGTCTTATAATATATACTTTAGCTATAATATTAATAAATCGTTAAGGTATATCTTTTAATTTTTTTACTAGCCCTTAGTTAAAGAAACTAAACCTTTTAACCTTAATTCTTTAGTCATAGTAATAAAGTCGTTAAATAGGTCTTAAGTCGTAGGATTCTTTTCTTAGCTATATAATATCTTTTTAAACTTAATATTAAACTAAGAAGGCGTGTATTTATATTTAATTTTTTATTAATAATAAACCTTATATCCTTCTTAAATATAATTAGTCTAGTAAGTAATATATAGAGTTCCTTTTAATAGTTTTAATTAGTTATAAAGGTTACTTAAGTTAAGGCGATGTTTATAATCTTACTTTTTATTATTATATTTAAATAACTATGACTTTAGTTAATACTAAGCTTCTTACTTTTAATCTTAATATTTTTTATAATTATAAGAAGTGTAGTATATCTAGTTAAGTCCTAGTCCTCTTATAATACACTCCGCCTCACTTTTCTTATCGCCTTTAGTAGGTATTATAAGGTCCGACCTATAGCTTAAGACCTCTTATTTTATTTTCTTTTATGCTTCTTTTAAGAGAGGTGATAGGTAAGTAAACTACTGTTCTTAGTCTTCTTTATTCTCTTCTTAGTCCTAAATCTATTTAGTAAGTTCTTAAAAAACGTCCGCTAAGTCTTTTTATAAGAGTGTTATAAATATATATATAAGCACCCTTTTAAGTAGTTAGGCCTTCTTTATTAAGGTTCTACTTATTATTACGATTTATTATTTAAGCTATCTATATTCTTTAATATAATGGCCTTTCTTTTTATAGTTATAATATTTGCCTTTTTGTTTTTTCTACTGTTTTTATAGTTGTTCTTTTTATTAACGTTATTATTAAGATCTTCGTTCTTTTTATAGTGTACTTCTTCTTACTTATATAATTATCGCTATAAGCGGGTATATCTTCTACTATTTTTTTTTTTATAACGTCGCTCTTTTTATTAGTTCTAAATATTTACTACTAGTTCCTTTATTATTATAAAGCTGTCTAGCTTCTTTATATAAGCGATCTTATTCTTTAGGTCTTTTAAAAGTCCTTTATAAAACAATATACCTAAGACCCTAAGGTCTTATTCCGTTCTTAATATATATTATATAAATACTGCTAGGTACTTAAGAAATAGTCCTTTTATTATTAGGTTTAGTATCTACTAAATAGCTTATTCCTTTTTATCTTTTTCTTTATAAACCTTCTTTATAACATCCTTATAACTAGTATAGCTTTAAAACATTTATTAAGTATTATCTCTTCTTTCTACGTGTGTTTTAAGCCGATAGTCGTCTAAGAAGGTCTTCGCTTAACCAAAGGCCGCTTCTTTTAAGTAGGACATTATATAAGTGACCTTATTAGCTTCTCTTAAGAAAGTATTACTATTATAAGTGATATAAATCCGGAGTTTTACTAAGTGTTTCTTAAGTTCGGATAGCTTTTTATTAAACGTTAATAAAGAGGTAACCTTAATAATCTTATAATTATTAATTATTATTATCTTTATATCCCCTTCTTAATCTTCGCTTTTATTTAATATAGCCACCGACACTAGTAGAGGTAGTTATAAGGTGGATCTTATTATTAATATATTAATTAATGCCTCTTATTAGTGCTTAAAGTATAACGGCTGTCTTAACTATTATTATTATAATAACGTAGTAGCTATAAGGTTAGTTTACTTAAAGGGTTAGGTTTAAATACTTAGACTCTCTAAGTATAAGTCTCTTAAGCAAAGGTCGATATATCATAGTCTTTATTTAATAATTGTTTAATAAGTAATATTATAATAATAAGTGTATATTACTATCTTAAGTTAAGTATAAAGCTCTTATCTAAGTACGTAAACATTCCTACTTATATAAAGTCTTTATATATTATTAAAGTCCTAGACTCCTTATTAAAGTCTTAGACTCCTATCTTAGTAAAGAGTCCTAAACTCCTTACTTAATAATATTACTTAACCTAGGTTCTACTACTAAGGAGCATCCTTATTAGTTAAGCCTAAGGTCCTAGATTATATAAGTTATAATATTTAAGAACACTAAAACACTTAACGTCGAGTGGCTAAGTTAAGTAAGATAAATAAAAAGGTAGACAAAGAGTAATAATATTATTAGCTTTATAATACTCTTAAAATACTACTAATTTATAGCTTTTATTCTTATTTAAAACTAATATCTAATATAGCCCTTTTATTTAACTCTAAGTATATTTATTAAAGTGTTTAAGCTATTTTAAACCTATCTTATTATTAGTCTATTTATTACTTATTAGTTTAATAACTTAGTTAAAAGGAAGACCGCCTTTAGTATACTAACTCGTAAGGTGATTTTTCTCTTAAACTACTAAGAATAAAGAGATACTTAAACCCTCTTTATTAATATAAATAATTACTATAGCCTATTCTTAATTACTTAGCTAAATAGCCTTGCCTTTACCACGTTAATCAACGCGTGTAATAACTATTTTAATATAGATAATGCTTATTATAAAGCTAGTCTTATTAAAGTTATAAAAATCGTAGTCTTAGATCTTATATTTCGCTTATATATTCTTTATAAGTCGAAACCACGCTTTAATAAGTTTAAGATCTTCGTAGAGAGCTCTTTAGAAGTCATAGACGCGATTAAAACGCGTCTTTAACTCTAGACGTCGTTATATAAATCGATGCGCCTAGAGCTTACTAACGCGTCCTTCTTTATACGACTTAAGTATATAATTTACTATATCTTTAATCCTACTAAGCCGAGGCGTAAATCCTCTTATATCTAGATTAAGTATATATTAAACAAGTACCTACTCTTTTATCTTAGTTAATTTATAATAATTAGCTACGATTTTATATTAAGGTGTTTAGCCGGCTATCTTATTAAAGAGTGTAGTATAAGGTATATTATAGACTTATATAGCTTTACGACGGCTTAGTTTTTTAGATGTCTAAATAGCCTTAATAGCTAGGATAATTTATGCTTCTTAGGTTTAAAATTCTATAGTTAGTTATTAAGAAAATATATATTAAAGGTTATAGGTAGTAAAATATAGAAAAGTGATCGGCTTAGTAATATAATCGGCTCGCTAATAAACTATATTAAGTAATAAATAAATAAAGACATTATCTTAAAGAAGCAAAGCATTAGGTTATTATTTATTTAAACTACTAAAATTTAAAATACTTTATAACTATTAAATAGCTTATAAAAAGATAAGCTCGCTAGTTAAAGGCGCTATTAAAGTATAATTTTATTATTTAATATTATAAAAGGATAAAGAATAGCTAAGTAGATATACTTAGTAGATAAGCTAATTATTAAAAAGACGTCTTTAAATATTAAGAAGTAGTATTAAAAGAAACATCTTAAGAATTATAATTAGATTAAAGGACTATAGCGCTAGGCCTATAAATAGAACTTTAAAATATAACTAAGGAAATCCTTAAAGTATATAAAAAGAATAATATAATATAAAGAATCTTAAGTTATTTATTAAAACACTTATTATTTTAAAAAGCTACTAATAGATAATTATTATTCTAAGGACTTGTTTACTTATTAAAAGAACTTTAAAATAAGTATATTAAGAGAATTTATAAGCTGCCACTATATAAGTACTAAGGAATTAAAAAAACGGCCGAACGAGTTAGTAAAGACTATTATTTCCTAAGACTTAAGCAAATAGTAAAAACAGTCGTTTTAGTTTATAATATTTATAAAACGTCGAAATTAAAACGATATAAACTATATAAAAAGCTATAACCTAATAATATATTATAATAAAGATAATAAATCGATATAATAGACTTTATTATTAAACTCCTAAGATCTAAAGACCTACTTATAAAAGTATAATACGATTTAATTTTAATTATTATTAATTAACTTATAAAATACGCCTACTTTATACCTTATTTAAAATCGTTAATAATAAAACAGCTTATAAATACGATTATTAAAATCGTTGTTATATAATATAAAATGCTAAAGGAATTTATTATAAATAAAGACAAGCTCTTTATCTCTACGTTTTAATAATCCTTAGTTAATTTATTAAGAATATATTATAAGATATTAATATCGTTTTATTTATAAATAAATAAATAAATAAAATATATTAATTAAGTATTAAAATAGTACTTAAGATATTATATTAATTATTAATAAATAAATTAAGTAGCTTTACTACTTATAGCTTAGTTTATATATAATAACGTAATTATAAAGATAATAAAGGTATTATTATTTAAAGCGAATTACGGCTATTGCCTTATTATATACTATAAACTAAGGATAATAAAAAGAAATACTTATTATATAAAAACCGATATAAATTAATTAAAATAGCTTTATAAATAACTATTTATAAATATCTAGTTTTATATTAAATAGTTAATGTTTTATTATAACTAAAGACGTCTTAAAAGACTAAGACTTAAGAGAGAGAATAAAGTTTATTTTTTTAAGTAAAATATTAAAATAATAAGACTATTAAATAAACTTAACTATAAGAAAATTAGACTATTTAAGATTAAAACGGTTATAAAAAAGGTTAATTATCGCCTAAGGCTTTTAAAACATATAAGAATTAATCTAGTATTTTATATTTCTTTATTAAAACTAGCACCACTTAATATATTAACTATTATATTAAAACTCTTAAAAGAAAATAAAATAATCTAATATAAAGTTAAGGCTATTATAAAATAAGCTAAAGAAGAAGATAGTTAGTCATTATATAAGGTATATTAAAAAGGATATATAAAATAAGACGACACTTAAGAACTAAAGAAAAACTTATAAAGTTTAAAGAACTTACTTCGCCGTTTTTAAAGGTAGTAAGCTGATTTTATAAAGGATTAAAAAGGGAAGGCATCTTAAAAGCTATACTAAAACTAGTCGTAGCGCCCTCGCGCTTTACTTGTTCTTAACGCTCCTTCTTTTATCCTTCTTTCGCTTTTAAGATATTTAACTTATCTAAATAACGAAGCCTACGACTTAGTATCTTCTTCTTTCGACGCCTAAGGAATCTACGCTACTTATATAACCTTTTAATCTTAGTATTAAACTCTTATTAATAAGCGACTACCTTCTTACGACTAGTAAAGGCACGCTTCTCTTACTTCTTTAGGTCGGCAAGTTAACGCTTAAAGGACCGCTAGTTATAGCTTTAAGAGACTTCGCTCTCTTAGGTCTAAGAAGCCTTAAACTAAGCATTATATACTTTAGTAAAGTGCTTTAATTAGACATATTCTAAACAGCGCGAACTTTAGGCGTTATACACTATATATTTTCTTTAATTCTTAATATAATTATTATAAGAAACTATAGTAACACCTATATCTTTAATTAAGACGGCTAACTTAAGTCGTTTATGTTTTTTCTTATTAATCTTAGTCTTTTAAGAAGGCCTTAAATTATATAGTAAAGAAAGGGAATTGTTTTACTTATTATAACGAATAAGTAGTATATTAAGATAAGAGAAAGCGTTTAATTTCTTATAAGAATTCCTTTAGTTATAATTTAAGCGTTAGGACGACGCTAAAGAGGATAAGGGATAGTGTTATAACTTATATAATCTAAGACCTTAGGCTTAACTAATAAGGAATGCTTCTTAGTAGTAGAACCTAGGTTAAGTAATATTATTAAGTAAGGAGTCTAAGACTCCTTACTAAGATAAGAGTCTAAGACTTTAATAATATAAAGGCTTTATATAAGTAAGAATGTTTATATACTTAAATAAGAGCTTTATACTTAACTTAAGATAATAATATATACTTATTATTATAATAATATTTATTAAATAATTATTAAAAAAAGACTACGATATATCGACCTTTACTTAAAGACTTATACTTAAGAAGTATAAGGATCTAAATCTAACTCTTTAGATAAACTAACTTTATAGCTACTACGTTACTATAGCTTTAATAATTAAGATAGCCGTTATATAAGTATATATTATTATCTTAAGTTAAGTATAAAGCTCTTATCTAAGTATATAAACATCTTTTACTTATATAAAGCCTTTATATCGTTAGATCCCTTAATATTACGAACTTTCTTAAAGTCCTTAATTTTATAAAATCTACTAAAGTCCTTAATTTCTTAGACTTTAATATAACCGATATTATTTAACTAAGGTTCTATTATTAAGAGCCGTCTTTACTAATTAAGCCTAAGGTCCTTAGTTATATAAGTCGTAATATATTATTAAAAATCTTTAATAATAAAGGTTTAGTTATCTTTTTTATAATAAGTAGCTAACTAAGTTATTACTTAGCTAAAAATATAGCCTGCTTATTTTATTACTTTATTAATAACTAGGCGCTCTTAAGTATTATTCTACTTAATTATTATATATTATTTTTTATTAATAGTAATAATAATAAGATTAAACCTAAGCTACTAATAACTTATTTATAAAAACCTAAGGATTATAGTTATAAAGCAGAGCCTGTCTTTATTAATATTAAATTATTTTAATATAATCCCTCTTAGCTAATTAAACTCTTATATATATATATATAACTTATAAAGTATAAATCCTAAGACAAAGTAGTATATACCTATAATAGTTAATCTTTCTACTAAGGGTATTCTTAAAATAGCTCTTAATAGTTAGTCTACTAAGAGGTTTAGGTAAAAGGCTTATACTTCCTCGAAGTAGGAGTCTTTTTTAAGAAAGGGTCGATATTTAAATCATATAGTAATAAGGTCTTAAGTCTTATTATAAGTAATAGGTATAAATTATTATTTAAGTTAAGCACAAAGCTCTTATCTAAGTGCGTATAAATCTCTACTTATATAAAGCCTTTATGCCTAGAGCCTTAGATCCCTTATGTTCTTAAATCTAATTCTTAATTATATAACCTCGGTTCTACTTCTAATAACGCTTATTAGTTAAGCCTAAGGTCCTCTAGTTATATAAGATATAATAATACTTTAAGAATAAAAAACCTCTTATATATACTTACTAAGATTAAGTTATACTTTTAAATTTATATTAATAGCTAAGTTGCTTTTTAGTTCTTTAGGTATAAGGATCTACCTTTAGTAGTACTAAAAATTTTTATTTACTTTTAAGTTATTTATAAAGCTAATATTAAGCTTATACTTAGCTATAAAACCTTAGACTAACTTATTATATTATATTAATAGTCTTTATAAAAGGGGTTAGTCTAGCTTAAAACGCTTTATAAATACTATAAGTCGTTTATTAAATTTAATAAACTAGCTTCGTAGGAGGGGGGGGTTAATAAAAAGATAAGGGAGAGTTGAGGTTTATAAAAGGATGTGGTCGTGTTTTGTGGCAGGTAAGAAACCAGAACACGTTATATAGCTAACTAAAGTTATAGCCTAAGGCACCCTCCTTACACTATGACACCGCTTGTAGATCTCTTTTTAAGCAGCTGTTTTAAGAATAGATTAGCTGCTATATTACCGCAGACTTTTCTACTTTATCTATCTAGTCCCGCTCCTTAAAACCTCCTTCTCGCTCCACTAAATACTATTCGATCTACATACTATCACCTCATACCTAAGAAGAGAATTATACATTCTCGAAAAATCCTCTATCCCAATTCTCTTATTCTCTTTAAACTCCCAGCCCTTAAATCCAAGACCCTTCACAAACTCTACTAGTTTCTCTCGAGGAATACTAGTCTCCTCTATAGATATAGATTTAAGCTCCTAGTGAATGAGGATAGGTATTATTAAGATGGCGTATTGAAGCCAACAATCATATAGACGTGGTTGGGTGATAAAAAGCACACCGAGGATATTCTCTTTTGTTGGTGTTGCTCCTAATAACGCTGCGAACTTGAATTTGCACTTCCCGCCATCTCGTTTCAAATACCGCTTAGAACGGCGACGTCGAGTTCAGAAACTTGCATCGCATATAAAGTACAAAAGAGGAATAAAAGGGAAGGCGATCCGAGCTGACAGTAACCTTAACCTATCCTCCATACCCCTCGCTTTTTAAAACAAAATAACTGTTTTAGTCCTGCCTTCCATCCCTATTCCACTAGCAGGGATACGATAAAAAAGATACCCGGCGTGAAAGGCAATGCAATCTCTAAATTCAGTCTCCGAACAGTGAACTTCAAAGCCTTTTCCTGAAGAGCTAAGACTTGAAAAAAGAAGGAAATCTCCGGGTGGGAGCGGGCTAATATGGATGTCGGAGTTTGGAGAGTTTTTCCTTGATTAGTAGATGAAGTGCTTAGTTTAGCTTTGGGCGGTAGTTGTCGGTATAAGTTAATCATGAATTACGTGCTTGTATGTGACCATATAACATTCCGACCACTACCGCCGACTAAATGGCGATGCCACCATTTGGGAGGACTACTTAGGGACTATAGTTTAGACATAGATGGGAGGAATAGAGAACAACCGTATTAAAGATCAATACAACGTACAGATTGCATTCCGATGAGCAAGGGCCATTTGATGTGAAAAGTGCAGAGTATTAGTATTACAACAGAAAACAAGAAAATAAAAAAATAAATAAAATCTTTTCTTTACTTTACCTTTTTTTACTTTCTTGTTATTATTAAAATTATTAATATAGAGCTAGGAATACACATATCGCTTAATATTCAGTTTATATTTATATTTCTAAAATAATTAAGTGGCTGAATACTAAGTACTTTCATCTACTCCGCTTATGTTTACAAGTCTATGTTCTACTAGCACTGAAACACCTGACTTCCGACTCGATAATTACCGGCTATTCGGCGAAGAGTGTTAACAGCAAGTAGGTGTTATAGAAGTCTATTAACTCTCTGCTTTTGTGATCCTTTGCGCCTCAGGTATAGCCGCTTCATCAGTGTTTTCATAGGTCATAAAGAACTTCTTCATAGTCCATGAAAACACATTATCATAGTCGATGCCTTCGCGGGCAGATATATCACGAAAGAGTTTGTGAATATAGGAGTAACTAGGTTTCTCGTCAAACTTTAATAAACGGACATACCTGAGATAAATCCCGAATTCGTCTGGGAGGCCCTCACAAAGGTCCTTGATTGGGATTTTAATCTTCATATCTCTAATTAGTTCTCTTTTCTTATGTACTTCCGTCGCGTTTAGGTCTTCCCAGGGTAGAAAGCCCTTGGCAAATAAGATTAGAAGATATCCTAGCGATTCGAGATCATCACGGCGGGATTGCTCTAGGTCATACTTAGTTATAATCTCCAATAGATAGATTTATACGTACGGACTCCCAGGTGATTATTTATACTAGAGTAGCAATCAGTGCCCATGAAATTAAGATTTTCGCAAAACGGGATATGATTTTTTCCCCCTCTACCTCTATAATTCCAAGAAAGGCCGAAGTCTATAATATATACCAAATTTCCAAGCTTGCCAGTCCCCATTAGGAAATTCTCGGGCTTGATATCGCGGTGGGTATATCCTTTCCTATGGACATATTTAAGGCGAGAAATTAGTTGATCGGCAAGTAAGAGGACCGTCTTTAATGAGAACTTGCGGTTACAAAAGTTGAAGAGGTCCTCTAGGCTTGGGCCAAGTAGATCATAAACCATAGCATTGTATTCGCATTCTGACCCGAACCAGCGGACTTGCGGTATCCCGATCCCTTTAGAGAGATCTTTATAAACATCAACTTCGTTTCTAAGCATTGGAAAGTCGATATCGGAGTGTTCGAGTTTGATAGCAATCTCCTCGCCATTGTCGAGATCAATCCCTTTCACAGAGTCAGTCTTTATTGCCCTCAAGGGGAAGAACCAGGTACCAGAGTAGACAACACCACAGCCACCTTTCGCAATCCTGCGCACGATGCGATATTTGTTTTTAATTCGGATGTCCTGGAGAGGAGTTAGTTTGTTTCTATGCGCCGAACAACAGACGGAGAAACTACAGACCAGATCCTTCATTTTGGACGGGGATAGATATGAGCACGTTAAGTTGTATTAGGTTAGAAAGATCGGCATCTAATAAGGAGCGCGAGAAGGCAAATGTACTTGCGTCGGGCGATAGACGGCGTGGCGCTAGGCTAAAAGCTGAATGAAACGACTATTCTCCTGCCTAAAAGTCCCTTGTTTCTTTGCTAAATTTATATCCTTTTAAAGCAAATGAAACAAAGCGCCTCGAGCTCCGAATCGATGTCGGGAACCTTTAGATTTTATACCAATCAAAGAAAGAAGAAAGACGGGAATCGCTTTGTTAGGGTACTAGTTATCAAGTATCCAGGATTGGTAGTGGGGATATCACGGGGCTGCTTGGAGCAAAAATGAACTACGGGATTTAGCTAGGAGTTCTTTAGAATAAGGAGGAAATAAAAGTGGAACCACGCTAGTACGAATTAACAGTGAGATCAAT
Source organism: Neobulgaria alba (assembly GCA_003988965.1). Classification (NCBI taxonomy): domain Eukaryota; kingdom Fungi; phylum Ascomycota; class Leotiomycetes; order Helotiales; family Gelatinodiscaceae; genus Neobulgaria; species Neobulgaria alba. The sequence goes on along the minus strand of QYAM01000129.1, from coordinate 47,081 downwards.
AATTAAAAGTTAAAACAGCCCTATCTATTATAATATTTTATAATAGATTCTTTAAGATATTTACTACCGAACTCGAGCGGAAGAGAGTATTCCGTAGTACCATCTTCCGCTCGAGTAGGATAGGTAGGAAACATCTAGAGGGTTTATATACGTGATATGAATCGGTTATGTATCCTCTATCTACGTAGTACTAAACACATCCTTATATACCTTCTCGCCCCTTTGTGCTAGTCATAGCATGAAAGGTCTTTATCCACGATCACGTGCAAAAGCATGCTATTATGATATGCGCTTTATACCAATAGTTAAGGGCTATTTATCTATTTAAATTAGATTATTAAAGATTTTCTATTAGACTTCAGGGCCTTTGATTGGTAAGAGTTGGATAAAATGACAATTGAGTGAATGAGACTTGATTAAGGAGCTCATAAGGAGCAAACCTCACTATAAATACTAGGAATCTACTCTACATCCGATGGTGGCATGAGCCTACATCCACCTATTGACCAGGTACCGGGCTGAAGCTTCAAGCCATATGGTTCTAAGATATAAGAGATTTACTAGAATAGTCGGATCGGATATGGGCTACAATACCAAGGTCAGTATTTTTCATTTGCTGCGATAAATACATCGCGATGTTCTTGGACCCAGTCGCGGGCATTCCCAAAGGCGGTAAGTCCTTCTAGGCACATTTCAGCGCTGTCATCTAAGTCCCAGCGTCTTAGGGAGTCAGAGGGGTCTCGGTGTCTTTATCCTTAGAATTAGCTTAATCTAATATAATCCTCTCTCGTACGAATCCTTCTTCTATGGTGGGAACATCACAGGGTTACTTGGAGTAAAATTGAACTATCGGATTCGGCTAGGAGCTCTCTAGAATAAGGAGGAAATAAAAGTGGAAGCACGTTGGTATAAATCATTAGTGGGATTAATAATTAAAAGTTGAAAATATATTCCTATTCCTAAAAAGCTTTGGAAAAGGTCCTCTCTGATACCCTCTTACGATGTCTAAGGAAGGGGAGGTTCATTACCCGATTCATCAGTCGATTCCTCAACTGGGTGCGCGACCGTCGCGTCCGCGGCGAACCGTTCAGCGCCCTCTACGTCCGTGGGATCTTGGAAGGAATTGTGGCTGGATCGATCCAGCCCTTCGCTCCCATACCGTGCTATATCATTTGCCTTTGAAATTAACGTATCGCGAAATTCTTTCGCGATATCCCGAGCATTTCGAATGGCGGTAAGTCCTTCCCGACACATTTCAGCGCTGTCATCCAAGTTCCAGGAACCCACCTGAATTATATTAGCAGAGCCTTTTTATTTGTCATTAAGGTAAATGCATCACGTTTTTCCTTGGCTGAGTCCAAGTATTTCGAAATGCAGTAGCCTGTGGGAAGGCATCAATATAAAACCTCTTACCTTGGCCATGTGGTATTCTGTGGTACCACCTTCCGCTCGAGTAGGATAGGTTATAAATATCTTAAGGTGTACGCCATCGACTCCGCCTTGATAGGTCGTGGTTATCGTTTAAGCGTTACCGTCGTAGACTGGCTCTGCTCCACCGTAGGACTGCAGCTGATGCATCGCCCTCGCTCCTATAGCACCGTCATAGCAAGCTTGTCGTACCGCTACACCTCCCTTACCAGAAGGGGATTTGACCTCGAGAAAGAAGTCGGGTGCTACTGGAGAATTCCGATTTTTTGTAGGAATAATTAAAGAGCTTAGGTCTTGTCGCACTTGCTTGTCGATTTTCATACCCTCAGATCCGTCGAAGAAGTCTGGCTTCAAATCGACAGTAGTGTCTCCAGTCATGGTGCTAAGATTTATAAATTGTTGGTTTATTCCGTTTTTAATAACGGCGTGACCGCGTATTAGAGGAACCACGGAAACCATTGCATCCGTCTCGTTCTGTACACTATAACACACTTTACAGAAATCGTCGAACATCGAATCCGGCCATTGAGTTTCCGAGAGTGATGGTCTCCGCCGCCCTAGGCGTTGACGGAGCTCTTCTAATGCCGGATTTGGGGGTTTGCAGCCAGCAGGATAGCAATGACCAAGAGGGTATATTCCAGAGTCGATAAGGAAACCGTTGAAATTCCCATCATAGGCAGAAGATTTTTTGGGCTTCTTGGGATTGTTCTTCGTCACAATGGATCCAGTTTCCCGGCTGCTGGAGGCGGAGCTGGAGCTCATCGTGCGTATATTGCTTCGTGATATTGAGTACTAAAAGGGAGTAGTTAGAAATATGCTCTAAGACAGAGGTTAAATTCTATAGTCGAATTATTATCATAGGCGGAAGCTTTTTTAGGCCTCTAAGGTGTTACTGCGGGTCCAGTCTCCCGGCTGCTGGAGGCAGACTACTCCCTTTTAGTATCTACGAACACATAATAAGGCACACACAATAAGAGGTAGAGCTAGAGCTCATCGTATACGTCTTATTATGTGTTGGTAGGTACTAAAAGGGAGTAGTCTGCCTCCAGCAGCCGGGAGACTGGACCCGCAGTAACACCTTAGAGGCCTAAAAAAGCTTCCGCCTATGATAATAATTTCAAGGAATAGCAAATTCAGTCTTACCCCTCTAAGATCACGAAGGTCTGGACCACCGTCCTTAGCAAATCTCTGTATTTCGTCCGAAAAATTTCCGGTAATGTGTTGCAGAGTTGTAGAAGTTGGTTGTTGGGTTGTAGAAATTGGCTGTTGTAAACTGCTCGCTTGATTATTTCGTCGGTCGAGCTCCTTTAATGCTCTACGAGCCAGCAACACCTTTGGGAGTGAATCGTAAAATTCCGGAGAATGGAACTCAAAGTTAATGCCGAACAGGCCCGCATCACTGGTTTTCTCATTGTGATACTGCTGTTTCTGTTCTTGAGCGCTAGACATCGTAAGAAAAGTAGAGCGGTGAATTGGTATAACTCAGTATGGATTTGAATTGCGATCAAGGGGATTTATACTACGTATTATTAATTTTAGTAAGTGCTGACCTATGGATGGAGAAGGGAACAGGGTTTGTGAGGGCACCATTAGCTTATGGCATTTGCCTAGAACAATGATCTACTATACACGGAGCCTGATCGAGGCTTGGTAAAAAGTACTCTGTAATCAGGCTCTGTTGATTAAGACAGTTGACAACAAGAGGGTAAAGTGAGTTTATAATAAAGAGATATACCAGTCCTAGGAATACTCTGTGGCATCCGCCTTGATCAGCTTGACAAAGAAGGTATAAGAATCATCGGTCAGATCTATTCGAGACTCATCCCCATACCTGTCTAGATCTCCAAGATGTCGCATCCGGCCTTTTAACGACAATCCACATTCTCCCCGCCATCTGTCTCCTGCGTTCAAAGACAGGCTAAGGCACCTATAACGATCTTCAAAGACTAGCTTCTACTATCGACTTCGCCTTCGACTTCGACCAAATTAAACTACTTCTAAACGCTACTCTTACCAACCAGCCCGACAGCGAAATCTAGGACCAAGTTTATAAGGCTGTCGCCGTGACCGCTCCTCCTCCCTGAACAGATGCCTCTATAACGAGTCTCACATGATGAGTCTTAATAAATCTATCGGATTCCCTTACCTAACGATAAATGTATCATTAAACAGGAGTAATCATTTGTTATAACATAAAAAAAGTTTTATGCTTACTACCTTGGTTATAAATCAATCCGGTTTCTTGTTAGTATAACTTTAATTTAAGCCAGTTCGATTTTAAACATAAGAATCGTTATAAAATATTACTAGCTTATGCATAAGATAGACTTACATGTATTTATGTCTTTTAAAAGTCCATGGGCATTACGTTCAAGCCGTTTATTAAATAACTACTCCTATTCCATAATTAACTTCAAAACTCATCTTGCTTACCTTGTCCTTTATATCTCCTACTCTTGTGCCTCTTGTAGCTTCGCTCCTTACTTACTAGCATCACGCTTTCCCTCTAGAATCTTCTGAGTTTTGTGCGTTCGGATCTCTCTCCTTAAGAGGCGCTCGTGGTTTGGTCGGTCTAGGATTTAGTAAGTCGACCCCTTCTAGCGCAAACAGGAGCGTTTGCTGCTGGGATGATATGTTGGTAAAATCAAACTATGGCGTATGATATATATCTATCTGATCTGCAATTTCATCACATCCTTGAATAATAGATCTGACGTAGGACTGCGTTGTGATCGCCGTGAAAACCTTCACCTATTTCGAATACATTACTAGCAAGCGCACCTGGACAGGGTTAGCATTGGTCTCGAGGAAGTATAAAGCAACCTACCTCGAAGGAATTTCTTAGAGGCTAGTCAAATGCCTAAGTTGCCGCCATCGAAAACAACATATAGACCTCTGCCGAAGTAATCAATGGCCCTAGTTAACGCTCCTGTCTTAAAACCAACGCCAGATGGAGGCCCTTTTCATCACAGCCTGTCTTCGGTTGAGCTACCACGGTCATAAAGGGTTGAGCACCTCTCGTAAACGAGTCGTTTTCGACGTGTAACTTAGGTCTACTGTAAGTCAAAACATAAGTAGGATGATGATAAGGATGGAGGTTAGGTGTCACGACCCATATGGCTAGAGGACCTTAGGCTCAACTAATAAGCAAGGCTTATTGGAAGTAGAACCGAGGTCATGTAATGGACCCCTCTAGACCTACATAAGTCCAAGGCAATCCGCTCCTTTAGCGATCCAAGATCCTAAGAGGTCTAAGACACGAAGGCTCTATATAAGCAAGAATGTTCGCGCACTTAGATAGGAGCTTCGTGCTCAACTCAAGATAGTAATACACACCTATTACTGTGACAACACTTATTGGACAATCATTGAATAAGACTACGACATATCGACCCTTACCTGGAGACTTACACTCGGGGAGTATAAGAATCCAAACCCAACCCTTTAGGTGAACTAACCCTGTAGCTACCACGTTACCATAGCTCCAACAGTTAGGACAGCCGTCACATTAGGGTCCTACTATTAAAGCGACATGCTGGTGGTGCATTTTTCGATTAGATCGCACTCAATAAATGCCCTTAGTATGCCAGAGGCGAAACTGGCGGAGCTCTTCACCGTCATAGAACGCGGAAACCTAATAAAATTCTTCGCTATATCTTCCGTCTCAGAAATGTCGGCCTCCACGAGGTCTATGATGGCGCCGATGTTCTGCAGTCCAGCGGATTCGTATATTGGACGGATCGTGACGTGCAAGCCTTCGAGTTCCGGCTGTTGGGAGCCACTCCTCTTGAACTTGCTGAGGAAGACACGCAGCAAGGCGAGCCAGTGCGCCATTGTGCCCGGCCAATGACTTGGCTGATGTTGATGTGCTCTGATGTGCTAGCACCTCGATGTGTGCTTGGTGTTTGCTGTGCCAGAATCCGTGCCAGAACCCGTAGAAGTATCTGCGTGCTCGAACAAACAAACATGACCTGAGTTCGTGTCTGAACCGTGGGCGCCAGCCGCCAGACGGGCTCGGTAATTACGCGGTGTTTGGCTGGCAGGTTCCGTAACACCCTGTGGCTCGGCTATCTGGGCCAAACGTGTCGCTGTGTTACCACCGGATAAAGGTAGAACCAGGCCCGCCCGCGTCTACCGAGGTAACACATCACCAACGTCGGTCGTAAACCCCAGGTTGCCTTGGACCGCTATTTAAGGTTCAAAATCAACGCTATCACTATCACCCGCTATCACTATGTCCGATAAGCTCCGCAAGCAATTCAAACTAGACTACCCGTTATGGCCAAAGGATTCATTGGCCGAGAGGACAGATTTTATGTCGGGCAGCAAATGGGGCAAGCGCGAGCTCGGGACGTTCCAAATACTACGCACCTCTGCGTCTAAAAAGATCCCTGCCTCCCTGGCACGCTACTTCGATAAAGCCGACAAATTGGTAGTCAACTCCAAGGATATGCAATCTGCTCTGGCTTTGGTGGATCGCAAGTGGCGGAAGCTTTCCTCCGATGCGTTGGCCGACTCAGCTGGACGCTTTGGGCCTTTTTTTGTTTCTTTGGCTGATTTGCTTGAAGACACGATTATAACTGATCCTGAGAACGAGCTCAGTACGCGATTACAAAAGGCACGAATCACGGAAAATTGTGTGGATCCTCCAGATTCTGACTGGGAGCATGGGTCCCAACCGTCAACCGATTCCTCTTCCTCGAGCTTTTGCCCCGGCCCCACGAGCGATCAGTCGGCCTACGACCGTAGGAAGAAGTCGGAAAATGCTACCAGCCTTTGTGTGTGTTTGCTCTTGCGAGCGGTAACTCAATGCGCAAGAGAACAAGTTACGCCTCAACTTTTTCTGGACTGGACCATAGCGACTGATACTTTCCATGTTAGGACCCCAAAGTCCTTTTTTGTTACAATAAATGATGGAAACTTTGTGGAAAAAGGAACTCGTGGAGGATTTTGGCAGCGATTATCACAAACCTCTTATTGTAGTATTGAGGTGAGTTTAGCCTATAATATATGCTAAATATATGCTAATATATTATTTTAGACCAAGTCCATATATACCGTCGACGGAAAACCCATCGGAGTGCAAGCCCAGGAAGCTGCTCATTTGATAGACATGTTTGACCACTACAATAGGATGGGAAATGTTTTGCAGGATGATACCATGTAAGTACACTAGAAACATCCTTCTATAGTGCTAATACTTTTAGAATACCACTGGTATATGCTTCACAAGATATCTTTTCAATTGTCTTTGGCGTATTTCCTTCTGAATACGCAAAATACCTGTCCACCGGAGAGCAATCTGGTGACGGTGTTTTTGCCCAGATAGTTGAATGCGGCATGTTCAATCTTCAAACCTCTGCCGAACTACTAAAGGTATTTGTTGGTATAGCTGAGTAATCATATCACATGATTACCCAACTAGGTTTAGCTTAGTCACATGATCGTGCTGCGATGCAGCCCCTTAAGGGCTGCATCAACACCATGAACTTAATATACAATCACCGAACCAAGAACACATCATATTAGGCTACGCCCTCCCCGCGTAGAGTGATCTGTGCTCTTGGTTCACCCGCTACTACCGGTTTTGTACCGACAGTATTCAAGCTTATCGTTGCTCTTCAACTGTGGTTGCAGGATCGGGGACGACTGTTGTCCAGTCACGTGAAGACGGCCAGTCCAGGCCCTATGCGGGAGGGGTAGGAAGGAGACTGAGCCTGGAGGAAGGAAAGAGTGCTATGGTTATCTTATTTATTTTATTTGCATTTAGGAGAGGCATCAATATCACCCTGTTGGCTATATCACTAGGGAAACGCGTCACAGTCTAACATGTTAGCCGTACTATTCCTAGGCTAATTAAATCTTAAGGCTAAAGTTATATAGTGGGAAATGCTTAAACTTTGAACCTTAAGCCCTGAACAATTCCAACAGGGTATTCGTGATCGACCTACTTGTGGCTGGTATGTTTTGTGCTAGGGCTGGGGGAGACCGTGGCTACAGCGGATGCAGAAAAACAAACAACTACATACGCATATGAATACAATCAGTCGAACCAAATAATGCGAGTACTTAAAAGGGCACTTTCTAGGCAGTTGCGGATAAGAGAACTGGTTGTATTTATATGTTTTGCAATTTTACCCGTTTTTCTGTCTCCTGTACAAATCCGCTGCTTTATCTACGGCCTCCGCCCACATATTTGCACGATCGAGGCATCTACAATATTATTTAAATACTAAACCGCGCACGAGCCTAGCGCTACTTTTCTTCCTTTTTTTAATGTGTTTTCCCCTCCTATAAGCTGGTGAGGCTCGACGTCGATATTCCGCTCGACTCAGGCATCGCACGCACGTGACCCCGCCCGATACGCCAAGACTGTCACGTGCGGGGTCGTAAACGAAGTGACATCATCACCTTGCCTCGCAGCATCGAAGTCTCACCAACACCGAGGCACTTCTCGTGGCAGCTCCCAGCGATTTGAATGGATTTCTAAGGCCTTGTCGAGCTCGGTAACAGGCCATCCCAATGACGTTCCTCGGCCGGTCAAGGCCTAGAAAACACACGAAGTCGCCGTGCGCAGGCGAAATTCTTGGCTGTGGGCATCAGGCACGTGCATTAGCTTAGACCTAGCCAGCGTTAACAACTCCGAGCCGTATGCACCAGCTCCCTTGGTCATCTTTTCATTCTCACATCTCCATGTCACATCGCTCTTCGTACGCCGACGTGTCTGCCTTGAAGCCTTTACCTCGTCCATATGTCACTACAGGACCCACGCTTCGAGCAGTAACGAGGAGGACACGCCCTTCGTTTAGCCCACAGAAGTGCAAAAACTGCGCAGTCTATCTCACAGCAGCAGTGCCAGTATTCTGCCACTCCAGAAAGAGCTACAGGGTTGGAATCCCATGATGCGTAACCCAAAGACAGCAGCTCTTGACTTTGAAGAGTTCTCATACGTCGACGATCAAGGGACATTTCGCCGCATCGATGCCGCTTGGCTTGAAATACTAAGTGAATATCTCGAGAAGTATTATCAAGCTCAGTCGGTTTCTGAAAGTTTGCCATATCTGGTTGTGTGGTGCAAAGATACCGTCCCGCCACCCTCGGAGCGGCCTTTCATGATTGCAGGCCTGGTTGCCGTTTGGCTGGTACAGGGGAAAGACAAGTATCCACCGGTGAAATTGACTCTTATCTCCCCATGTATACCAGAAAGCCCCATACTAAATTTGCCCGTAGGATATGGACCTTGGAGACATGGGCCGTAGTGAGGACAAGCGATGGATAACGTTGGAGCCGAACCTGCTCGCGGATCTGAAGGCTTTCGTCATCCCGAAAGCGAAAACTCTGTCAGCCATCATAAATCAGCACTTTCCCGAAGCTCTTGCAATCTCTTACATCAACCATCGAATCGTCGTGGAATTCCAGGAGATCGACGATGAGCAACATGAGAAGCGTTTGGATTCTTTACCGCGTGCGATTTCAAAGACGGAGGTGGCCCTGCGATACCATAATGGTCCAATTCACGGGCAAGAGCTGAAACGTTTGAAGGAACCAAATCCAACAAAGTTCGATGGCCAGTACGATGATACCGACTATGTCAAGACCTACGGGTGCTTCTATCCTGGTGCGATGCTGTCGTCCAAAAATAATACATTGATCAGCGCAGGTATTCAAGTTCAGAAACAACAGAAGATCGGATTGACAGTGGCCATCCACGGCTGGGACGAGCAGCTGGAGTCGGATGTCAAACTTGGCCATGAAGACTATACCGTAAAGCAAGGCGACTGGGAAGACGGAACGGTCGTTGGAATTGTCATGGAGCGAATAGGATCCAGTGACATTGAAGTCGCAAAAATGGATAAACAGTTCAGCAACCGATTCCTGAATCTGAATGGTTCTGCCTCTGGTCTTTTACATAGTAACGATTTGGGAACACTCAACGAATCATTCTGGATCGATAGCTTTGTAACCAGACCACAGCAACTCGCTAGTAGTGGTAGGAGAGTCTACAAAGCTAACAAAAGAGGCAAAGACTTGTTTGGTGACCCGAGCGCACTTCCTGGGCCTGGAAGATATGTCGAGCTTGTTCAAGGCATATATGCGACTTCCGCGCCAGAGATCAACAGGCATCCGAAAATACGGGAAGGGGTTTGCGGTGCGGCAATTATTCGCGCTCGAGAAGACGAGCTTCCGGATGGCACTCAAACCGGAGCACAAGGGAAGTCGCCAACGCCGTGTAACGAAACTCCTGCTGGCCAAGGATCCTCGTCCATGGTTTCGACTCCCAAGAACAAGCAGTTTCCTCTGGAAGAAACTACTGGCGAAGTCGCCGGGTTTATGCACTGGTCTGACATCCAGTCTCTGTACAACAGCGACCGCTTATTGTGCTTCGCCGACGCAGTCGACGGATTGATCGAGGATGGATGGAAGGTTGTGTCGGCACCTGAGAAGCGAAAAGCTAGCGCGGCTGGCTTGGACGATGATTCGGACCCATTCATCACCAAAAATTCTCCTGAGAAATGATTCGGCTGTAGGATTAAGGGTTGGTTTTAGTGCCTGGGTTTGTCGATTTTCTCTGGCTTTTCGCTGTTAGTAGTAATTAATAGATATTTTTAGATTTTTATGCAGGGGGTTTCTCTTCCTCTTCGCAATTGTAACACTTAACCATACGTTGCTTTCATCCCCAATTTCTGGTTATCAACTCATGCGTTAAGAACGAAGGATATTTGGAAATGTGTCCGCGCTACTGTCCTCTAAGCGTTTCTTGCCCGGTGGCATATGTTTTGGCGTTAATTATCACTTCATCGGTAGTTAATGGCCTCATCCCATGACATAAGAGTCAAACCCTTGTGACCAAGTCGTCCTTGCAAGGAGAGCATTCGAAGCAGTCTTTGGCGAGGGAAGGTAAGAAGCCTACTTGAACAGGCGTGGGAGTTATCGTAGGAGGAAATTCATTCGTGCCTCGAGGAAGTATCTATCATGTCTTTGATGCTCGTTGATGTTGAAAAGATGATGATGGCATAGCCTGGGGGGCTTGAAGGTCCCCCACCTAGCGTGGTGCTCCAAACCAGGGGTCTTGAACCGTCTCTGTCACCCCGGTAGAAGTCCCTTTCCTGTTCTAGTTCTATGATTCTCCTTTTTTGCCTTTCAATGGTGGGGTTCTTTTCGGTGTCTGTTCCCTTTTGGCGTCTGCGGAATCGCGCTGAGGCTGATGCCCTGCGCCTGTGCCTGTCATCATCTGCCCGCAACACTACAGGCAAATCGCTCGAGCCTTCAAATGCGGTAATTGTAGTACATGAACTCGCTGGATTACTTGGAGCTAGCGGTGTTCTTCCTGGTGTTTGTTTTGTACCTGACTCATACTGCTGTTCACTCAATTGAGTAGATTGTGTGGGCATTACAGGCTTTAAAGACGAGGTGAACAGTCTCGGTTTAGACGTGTATTCCTGTTCGCTTGCCGGTGAGAAAGGCAGACTTCTTGAAGGGGGCTTAGGATCATTTTGGAAGTGTAGCACTGCCCAGCAACCTAGCTCAATGGGGTCCGGTAGAGAATGTCCCCCCGACTTCCTCCAGCCTTCTTTAGTTCATAATCGAGACGGAGGCTCACTATAGGGTGGAGGGTGTAGTTGTTGGCGGTTTGGCTCCTGGCATTCATTTCCTGGTTGGCTGGCCTGTAGCTCATCTCTCAACTGTATCGGCTGTAAAGTAGTGCCCTAATAGGTAATGCAGTGATTCGTGCAATAAGTTGAGCAAGATGCAAGGCGGGACATCGCTGTGACGGCTGTCCTAACTGTTGCTGCTATGGTAACGTGGTAGCTGCGGGGTTAGTTCACCTATAGGGTTGGGGTTGGATACCTAGACTCCCTGAGTATAAGTCTCCTAAGCAAGGGTCGATATGTGTGTTGGTTCAATGATTGTTCTAATAAGTGATGTCACAGTAATAGGTGTATATTACTATCTTGAGTTGAGCACGAAGCTCCTATCTAAGTGCGCAAACATTCTTGCTTATATAGAGCCTTCGTGTTATGTTGGAGTCTTAGACTCCTCGCTTAATGACATCACCTGACCTGGGTTCTACTGCCAAGGAGCATCCTCATTGGTTGAGCCTAAGGTCCTAGATCACGTGAGTCGTGACACATCTATCAAGTGTTAGATTATGAAGTCCGAGTATTGTTTGGATTTATTACAATAATTGTACGGGTTGGTTGCTCATATTCAATCCACTCACGAACCCATACTTCCTCTATGGTTTGATGGCCCAAGTTTAGAGGGAAGTATATCACCAGGGCGAATTTCTGAACATCAGAGGGCAAACTTTCTAGTATATCGGCCACAGATGAATGTCGATTAGGGTGTGGATAAATGGCATAAACCATATTATAAGAACAGATTATCGTTAGGCCTACTAGCCCAGATAGATGGATGCATACTATCTGTTGGGGGTTGGATTTGTTGTCCTCTTCAGGGTAGAAGCGGTAGCTCTTCTCCTCTGGGCGGGTTGAAATATTCCATACTTCGAGCTGCCGGTGAAGGGATGGGCGAAGAAAGGGATACTACGCGAGGTTAGACGGCACACTATTATGTCGTGGGAAAACTCGCCTGAAGAAGCAGCTCCACGCCATCGCCTTGTGGGTAGAGGTACCATGGACTATCGCTGGCGGTAGGCCGGACCCCGAAATAATCTACGTGAAGGGGTTGAGCTATATTGGCGTCCTCTTTAAAGAGGAGATATTGATCGCCAAGGAATTGTACGACGGTATCTGTTGCTGGTGAGGAAAGCCCGGGTGAGGAGAGGCGCATAGCACCGCCGTAACGTGGGCCACCAGTATATGTCGCAGCAACGCGGATCGGTATATGTCGCCCTCACCCGCGGCCAGCACCAGTCTAAGCAGCTCCACGGGCAGGGCGGCGAGCGACTTAACCAGGCGGCTTAGCACCGTAGGCTTGCTTGCTAAAGCTGGCATTTTTTTGAGCTCCCCGCTCCACCACTCAGATGCTCTGACCGTCGTAGAACAGATACGGGATGGCGAATAGACGCGGTCTGGCGCTCCCGGCGGTAACCATGGAGACAGCGCGAGGCCGATATCGTAGATGGCGGCCCGGCTCGACGGCGGTAGCTCGAGGCCGTGTCTTTTCCAGAGCACGCGAAAGGACTGGAAGCAGTCGGCATGGTAGGCGATCGAGGGATTAGAGCGTTGGCATCCTGGAGTCATACAGGGCTCCCCTAGTTTGGCGTGGTCATCAGTCCTCACGTCTTCTAGTGGGATGGTTGAGCCCCGGACGGATGGCATGGTAAACGCAGCCGTGGAGCCTAGCTCGTTCGCAGAATTCACTACTATTTCATAGTCAGGACCAGTTCCTAAATCAAAAATGGTATAGGATCGAGAAGATAGGTACTTACCTGCCACAACTTGCTCGCCTGATTCGAGTATTTGCTGGCAGAAGGTGCAAACCTTTTCCGCGAGGTTGAAGTGTAGACACCTGACATGGTAGGCGGAAAAACAAGGACCATTCATGTTTGTTTCAATTTCGTTGGTGTTGTTTGGTGTCTAGGTCGACTGTTTAGGTTGTATAATATATACCCCCAGGACGGCCATATAATAACGCTAGTGCCTTCGTTGTCATAGCCCTAAATTCCGCCTTGACTACGACGATATATATAGGCCAATGCTTAGTCAGCCGGGTCGAAGGAACAGTTATAGGCCTTTAAGGTAGCCTCGGATATAGGCCTTTGGTAGCCCTTTATGAAGGCACGATCAAGTCAATAAAGAAAAAGGCGTCGAAATTCCTGCACTTAGGATTCTAAAGGAGCAAAGGAAGCAGCTCCAGGGCATATTTATATATCTGCCGTTTCCGCAACGGTGCGGCTAGAGAGGCACGTTCTTGTTCCTCAACCTGTCGTTGATGGTCGCTTGGAAGGGTGTGATTGCTGCTCAGTCTACACAAGCCGTTAGTACTTGACATATATCACCGAACGTGGTCATACCTCGGCCACCTTCGTTTGTCTGACCTTCACTTCAGATTGCGTATTTCTCCTTATTAATCCAGGTCGCTCCGATGTTAACGTTCCAGCGTTTGCTTCGATCTGCCGTTCGAATAGAGCTCTTGAAAGGCGAATAGATCCCGCACTGCCAGGGACTTGTTGTCCTTGAAGTCTGGTACTACGCCTTGGGGGTTCTATCTCATGGTTTAGCTTCTTGACCCATATTGCCGACATGATAGGATACGTACGCCTTTGTCTTTCCGTCTGCGTCAGCCCAGGCGAGCAATTGTTTATCGACGCCGGACACCGCGGCCGTTTAATGCTCCTCGAAGGCCCAAGCATCCTCTGAGGTCTCGGATACGGGCATACTAAGTGGGCCTCGAGTATGGGACCCAAGAGAAGATTTATATATAAATATGCCCTGGAGCTGCTTCCTTTGCCCCTTACTTTGGAATTCTTAGTGCAGGAACTTCGACACTTCTTTCTTTATTGACTTGATCGTGCCTTCACAGTAAAGACCTTTTATATTATCTAGGCATTGTAGGAAGAAGAGAACCACTTATATTCTATTATCTAGTAGCCCTATAAGGTGCCTCCTATGTATGAAATCGCAATACTTGACCACACGAGCTGTACCTGTCCAATATTCCGCCACGGTGTATCCCTCATACTTAGACATCATGTCCCTTGGGTGCATCAACTGTTACTCTCATTCCCCGGCCGAGAGTGTCCTCCACCACCCGGACAAGCTCGACTGGATGCTCGATCTTGTCGAGCCATTGCAACTCGGTGTTGACGTCGAAGTCGGCAAGCCTGGCCTCCGGCCCAATCCTCGCGACCGAAAAGTACTCACCCTCCGGTGCTAGCATACGACCCCAGTTTGGCTTAGTGACTGGGTAACGTACACAGTCCTCGTCCTCGGGATTCATATTGTAGATAGCGTATAGCCCAGCCACCGTGCCACTCGCGGCCAGTCTTGCCACGACGGAAACCCCAGAATCGTCCCACTAAAGATTCTAGTACTTCTTATCCGCCTCCGAGACCTCAACCCCATTGCCCAGGGTATGAAACATAAGGTATCCAAGCTGGACAAAGACGAAGCCGGGAGAGCGTATTTCGGAATCGTTGGACTCGCTCGACTGGGTCGATTCTTCTGATAGATTTGTTGCGCAGCGGCTGATAGGCAATGCCGGTTCTCGCGGCTGCACCGTCTGGTTCAGGCCGAGGAACGCCGGTGGGTAGACATCCCGCTGTGTGGTAGGATATTCGAGGTTCGTAGCACATAGTGCGATGTTGTCGATTCTGAGCTGGAAGAGCGTCCTTCCTATGCGGCCCAGCGGGATAGTCGGTACAACGTCATGCTCCATGTGTCTGCACAGCTCCTCGTAATTATCGTGGTCCCAGTATCGCGTTGTATCAATCTGAACGGCGAGCTCTGGTCCCGTGATGGTAGGCGTATATAATTCCTTCCATTCCTTCGCCATCTGCTGATTCTGCCACTCCATATAGCTCTCACGCTCTTCAGCGTCTAAGATAAATTCACGTAAGTGTCAGTGCGGGCCTTTCGTACGTAGGTCGCTAATACGTTCAAACTTCATTTCCATTTCGAGCTTCTTTTCCATTTCCACCGAGATATCTTGCGCAGTCGACATCTTTCAGGTAGCAGATCTGGGCGACCGGCCTAAATGTGAGCTGAGCGAAGGGAATCGGTACAATTTTCCTGCCCTGTACACTGTTGTCGAAACAATAAGCTCGTCCGAGATGATGTCAAAGGAACGCCAATACGGGGGGCCATGACCCTTCTTATAGGGGGGGTAGGGGGGGGTGCCACATTTTCGTTAGCGCGTGGCGAATATAGATGCATACAGTGTATACCCCTAAATGTTTAAAGAAAGAAATGTTTAAAATCTACAAGTCACGATTCCCTCGTGATTATAATAGATAATAAAGATAATAAGGGTAAAAGGCCAAGAGTGGTAAAAGGCCAAGAGTAAGGTTTCTAGTTAGTAGGGCTGAGATCTTCTGCCTTAGGTACAGTATATGTTTAAATAAAGCTAGATAAATATAAAGAATTATAATCATTTTATATATATAAGCTTATGCTTTTAATAATTAAGGCATAAGTATCTTGAGTAAAAGCAGCTTGGCAGGTCATTGCACAACATGGTCTTAATTTTAGGGGTATACACTGTACTTCCTCCCCCCTCCCCTCCCCCCATCTAAACCTCTAAACTACATACTTATTATATTTTTAAACTTAGGTAGGTAGATAGGTAGATAGGTAGGTAGATAGAATTCATAACCCATCACTCATCACTCATTAATCATTCATCAAACATTTATTATCATTATAATCCTTCATGAACTTCATGACTCGTTCGATAAATTCCATTCGACAATCATAGAACCATCGGATCGGATATGGCCTACAACACCATGGTCAACACAAGGGCTCTCGAGCTCAGCCGAAGTCGTGCTGTTGTCATCTGTTGATCTTGGAGGCCTTGAAATGGGACTAATAATGATTGAATGAATGGGACTTGATTGAGGAGCTCATAAGGAGCGAACCTCACTATAAATACTATGGAATCTACTCTACATCCGATGGTGGCAAAAGCCGGGCCGAAACATGAAGCAACATGGCTTCAGAATGTAAGAGAATTGTATGATCTATAGAATCAGAATGCTTGCTAAAACACTAGAAGTATCAGGTCGGATATGGGCACCAACACCATTGTCAACATCATCTTTAAAGGTAAGTGCTTTCTTCCGCCGCGGCTCCCAGTTGCTATTGAAATCCATGGTCCCCGGGATGGTAGCGGCTTCACCTCTTTTGCGCTTGGCCCCGGCTGCTTTCCCTGGCCTGCTTTTGGGGAGCTTGGTCTTAGCTACGGGTCCGTTGATTTTGTCATGGGCTTGCGCGATATGAGACCTCCACTCTGATGAGCTGGAAATCAGATGGCTGATCGACTTTCCCTGGGCTCTGAGCCTGCCTGCCTCTGCGAAATATCTCTCCCGGGCCTCCCGGACCAACAGCCCGTATACGCTTTGTCGCCGCTGATCAAGTGCACCTTTGGCTCTGGAAACTACTCGCGCCTTCGTAGCTTTGGCCTCTTCGTTCGCCGTCCCGCTCTCGGTAACGTCTCGATGCTGAGACTAGCTGTGGGCTTTTCGAATGTCCCCTTGCGCGCGGTAATGTCACGACGGTTCTCGATGCTGCGCTTCTGCGTAGGAGTTGCCTCTATCGGAGCACCGGGGTCGTTCTGCATGGACAGGTCGCGGAGCACTTTGAAGAGGGGATCGTTCGACAGACCTCCAAAGTCTCCAAACCGCTTCCTCACGTACGTGCTTTGTTTTCGAATGCGTCTGTTGTGTGGCTCATCCAGAAATTGCGCAAAGCCTGCTTCAGGCAGCCTGCAGAAAGTAAGAAACAGTTGGACCGCGGAGAGGGGCCATGATACATACAATCAAGCTCAATACCAGCACCAACTCGGAAGGCGTAATTACGTGCCCGTAGGCAGAAGCCGGCCACAAGAAGAACTCGTTGTAGGTTTCGGGAAAACGTGGTGTACGACATAGGGAAAATCCTCTCGTCGAGCATGTCCTGCTTCCAGTCGAGCGTAATTGACGTTTTCGAGGTTGGGCTAGTTGAGGAGCTCCTCGACCGATCTATCGGCAGCGAAGGCGTCGTTGCGAATGCCGCACACAGCAACGATGTGGGTTAGGCAGAACAGCGCAGAAGGCAGGAGCGTCGTAGAGAAGCGAAACTCTTCGCCCTTCTTCTGCTCGAGAGGATTCCGTCTCAGCTTGTTGTGGTGGATGGTGAAAGTAGAAACGAGCCTTCTCTTATTACCGTCTTCTGGATCTCGGATGTCGGCTATCTTGATATCTCGGTGCTTCATACTGCGTCGTAAACTCGACCGTGGTGTTCTCTGGCGTCGTGCTTAGCCCCATAAGTTTGGCGCCTTCATGATAGATCCACTATGTGGGATGTTAAGAGGCCGTTCGTTTCCCTTGGGGGGAGGGGGGTATCAGGGAACTTACGAGGCTTATCTGGGCAACAGGCCCTTCATCCACGGAGCCGGGCTGGTCCTTTGGACGCTTCAGCACCACACAATGGTTCTTCGAGTTCTGCCTCTTCGGCAGCAGGATCTCGGCATCGGCGGCTGCGATCAGGGACTTCCAGAATGCGTTCAGCGACCTCGCGGACTGGATCCCCTGCTCCTCGACAGATTCTTCTGGTCCAAGGACGAGCCGTGTGTGCTTGTCAAGCTGGACGTAGAGCTCAAGGAATGCCCGGCAGTATTGCATAGCAGTCGGTTGCGGTCGATCTTGGGGTGGCAGTCGGCATGAAGCTGAAATAACGACCAATGTCAGCCAAGTCGGGCACAGAACTGGAGAGGCAGGGAGTTGTGTGCATACGTGCGTGTGTGTGTGTGTGTGTGTGTGTGTGTGTATTAACTCGTTCCATATCCTCAGCGCCCTGCTACGTTGATTCTCTGTCGAGTGCGCAGTTTCGGCATTCTTGAGGCCTTGAGAGTTGCCATCGGCATCGGTCGGTGGTGCGTGGCTCTGGAATACCTTCTCCGCGAGGCTCTTGGGGACGGGAGAGAAAAGTGACTTCGTCGCAGGCGTTGGGGAGGTTTCATCGTTCGCTTTCACGATCAGCATGGCTCAGATATCGGCTGAATGGGAGAAGAGAATACCCAGAGATGACGAAGGCGTAAGGGGAAGCTGGAGAGAGGCGTCGAGGGGAACGCGGGCTTTAATGGCTTACCTTCAATCAGGGACAAGCCGAGATGGCGTCCTCTTCTCCTTCAACCTCGCCGCCTTCAATGCCCGCTGGCTCCTGGCTTGGCCCATCCCCGCCAGGTGAAAACAGCTTTGTGGCCGAGATGTACGCTGTTCAAGAAAGAGGAAGTCGACGGATGAGGTTTGAGGTCGAGGTTGAAAGCCGAGGTTGTGAAAACATGGGAACAAGGCGGCTTAGTAATTTGAATTGTACCAGCACTGCCAAACTCCCCTTCAACCTCAACTCATAGATAGTATTCTGTGTTTCGGTAATACCTACCTCGAGGGAACGATTATCGAGTTGTTTCGTAATTATAATATACTCCCCTTTCTGTCTCGGCTCGTCCTATGCCTTTACTGGCAATAAGACGCTCCGGAGAGGTGGGAAAGCTGCCATATTGTCTATGGAAGTTATTCTTTATTGCCTAAGGTATGTATCCTTCGATAGCTATTCAAAGTAATCGACAGGCGATAGCCATGTAGGTGATCAGCAACTTTGCCCCAGCCTCAGCTCTGTCCTGGTACATAGTAGCTATCCATCTTAGAGGATCGCTACTTTCTCCTACATCTAATGATGGACAAGTGAATGGGCTCAGCCAGCATAATTACTATGGCGGCCAACCTGGTCACTTTGCCATAGCCTCACAATCCTAGGCATGTCATGGCCTGGCCATGGCAGGTCCGAGTACATTCTGTGTGCGTTTTCGTTAGGGTTGAAATGGTGGAGAGAGAGGGGGCCCCGCAAATAGCTTTGAGCGCTCCCCCAACGTTGGCTAAGTGTTAAGAAGGGAAGTCACCATCTTGCAGAATAGAATTGAAGAGCGCATCATGAAGGAACCGTTCAGTGCGTGAATGATCACGATGTATTTTGCTCTGCTTGGGACTTGCACGCCACCTCGAAATAAAGTATATGATACTGTAGTAAAGCCAGCTTTTGTGACTGATGCTAGATATAAAGTGACAGCAAGGGGCTTGCCTCAACGGCGTTCTCCCGCCATCCCGAGATTCATGTATGACATTTCGAGATGCTAGACCAACAGAAGAAGAGGAAGCGAGATAGGAGTGGAGGGGATTTCAGAGAGAGGTGGCGGACATCTGTAAAGAATAGTTTCAATGTGCACACAGAGTACCAGGCCAATGTCTACATCTTGATGCGTCGGAATCGGCAGGTATTTGAGTTCAAGACTACAGGCAGAGCCTGGCCACTGACGTATAATTCACGTGATTAACTTGATTTTTGGGGTTTTTTCGTCTTAAATAAGGGTTTTACCTCTTAATTATTTACTTTCTCTGGTTCATTGGTCAGGGAACACTCCATAGGGTGCAGCGGTTGTGAATCATGTGCCTACATTAGTCCTAATTGAGCGGGATCACGTGGCATTAGACGCTGCATCCCGCTTTCTTTCCTTCTTCAACTCTTTCGTCAAGAAATCATCTATATATCTCCCCCCAACTCCCTCCATCAGTCAAATACCACCCGCACCGCCGTCATGGCCGCCAAAGACATCAAATTCGCTCCTGCTATGCCCGTCCCTTTTGTTTTTGATGTTGAAAGGCAGATCAAAGTACTCCGCGACTGTCTTGATCCAAGTCACCGTCTATACCAACCAGAGCCACAACACGTCAATATCAGAGCCCTTACTAAGCTTTATGAAGACAAGAAAATCGACGGGATTCAGGAGGTCTGGCTAGTAGAAGGCAAAATTGACACTGCTGAAGAAGCATGGAGTCAACCTAAGGGGGTTTGGGCGTGGCAAGAAGTAAGTTACGTTTATTTTTTTCCTCTTAATTTTATAAGGACCCATTTAATAAATCGACTCAAATTATAGGGATTGCGTCATCAGTACGCGAAGTATGCCTACGGTCATGGGCCATTTGGACCTGGCTTTCATGAAGTAAGAATCTAGTTCTTCTAACCTTTTATGATTTTAATTTTTATTTCATTTTAGCTTTGTATGTTACTTAGGCTAATGCTACTTAAAGGAGGTGATGGAAAGATCCACGGGATAATCGCTATGAACGATACTACTTCTGACAAATTAATGCTTTTTACATCAGACCTACCATGTCTTAGGAATATACAAGAGTACACTGGTTGGGCTGGGGTTGTTAGGATCGTTTGTGCAAATGGTGGAGTAGACTTTTACCAAAAGATCGTAGTAGAGGTTCATCTGGCGGAAAGTGACAATACACCTGGTCAGACTGGATCAGAGAGGAACCCTTCTATCTATATAGACTCGCCTTCTAAGTACACGCACTCTAAACCCCCTTCCCCAACCCGGCGAAACTGCCAACCAGCATTCTAGTCTGCGGATTCCTAACGCAACTCAACACACTAATGTATAACCATACCACCCAACTTGCCGTCATCAATGGCTAGAATTCCCTCAAAGCTACGGATCAAGCTTCTGATATGTTCATTCTATTGAAACCTGCAAAGGCGAGGGAAAAGAGGAGGGTATTTATTGTCGCTTCTCATAGCCAATGATATTGGTCCTTGTCGGATCGGAAGGTTAGTGAGAGAAAGACTGTTGAACATACCATTGATGCTTTCATTAGATGATTTAAGACAAGACCAGTTCAATTCTTCCTATAAAATACCTGCATGTTTTAACTGTATAGCTTACCACACCTGCTTCGGTCCGGTACCTGGTCGACTAATGTCAGGAGTCATGTCAGGGATGTCATGTGTGCACGTGCTACCAAGTATATATAGTAGATTAGCTGGTTAAGCGTTCGCTTAATCATTACACCTTTTGGGTTTCGTAGTGTAGCGGTAAAGCTAATCACCCTATGCTTTTGACAGATATCGGTTATAGAGTAGTCTTATATTTATCGTGAGGTTCACTCCTTACGAGTTCCTCAGCCAACATTTAATTTAATTCACCCAGAGTCAAACAAATACTTTTATCTCAACTTCCGACCCGACTGGTCACAAGTTATTATGAATCGTAGTCGCTCATAAAAGCATAAAAAGAGCGATGACTTGTAGAAATCATCGCCGTTAATTCGCCGTTCGGTTCATTCTAGCTTATTCCAATAGCTATATAAGCAACAACATGGCAATCAACTCCGTATCTACCACTCAACTGTCCGAACAACCACAACCCAACTACCCATCAACCACAACTCAACTTCCCAAACAACCAACACACAACTACAATGTCTCTTCGTCATCCTGGTGCCCTTTTCTCCCTCTACCCCTACGAAGGAAACGAGCGGGCTAAACTTGCCATCGCCCATCCGAGAAATAGCCATCTCGTCTCAACACTACATGGTAATACAAAAGCTCTGGAGGTCAATTTTTGTGCATACGACCACGCATCCACAGCAATTGTGAAACTAGGGGGAGGTGAAAGGATGGAAATCTACCTTCCAGGATTTGATGTCGCAGAACTCCTCTGCGCCTTTGATTTAAACATCGAAACTGGCAGTGTTATGCTTACCGACGAGTCGCACGATAATACCACTCAAGTCTCGGGTAAATATAGTTTTCCGTTCGAGGCTGAACGTGTTCGGAGGATCTTGGTCCAGGAGGGCATTAACGAGGTACTTACAATAGGTAGTAAGGATGACCCCCTTCAATTCCAGTTGTACTGGTATGAAACCAAACAAACACTTGAGCAGATCAGGAGTATGAACTATCTGCCCAACCCTGAAATGGAGATCTCGATTGACGATCAAGGCGAAGAACCGACAGACCTTATGGAAATCACCACGCCAGACCAACAGATAAGATATCATCGCCTCGATACGTGTGATCCCTGGGAATTCGGAATCGTCGATTCGGTCGTAAATGTGGACTCGGGGGAGATGATGGCCCTCAAGGTAGTGAAGACAAGTTCGAGAGAGAAAACTCGTTTGGGAAATATTGCCCTAGAGCGTGAAATCAAAGCTCTTTCCAGAATTCGCCACGTAAGCAAAATCGTATTTAACCTCTTTATGCATCGGAAGCTAATATCTATTCTAGCAACATATCATCGAGTATTTCGGAGCTCAAAACTACAATTCCCCAAAATTGGGATTGTTTTTAGGGTTTAAAAAAGGGAACCTACGCTCATTAGTAGGGAAATGCTCCAATACTGCCACCATAACAATTTCCGTCCTCCAACAAATGCTAGAGGCGATCGACTACCTTTCACGCCAGAGCATTGCCCATCGAGATGTAAAGCCGGAGAGCATTCTTTACATCACAAAGCCAAACGATCAATATCTCTTTCAGCTAGGAGATTTTGGACACTGGACCAATGATCGTATTGCTAAAAAGAATGCTGATATGGGTATTTTTATGGCCCCCGAGATGTTTTTAGGGAGGTATAAGACAGACAAGGTGGATGTCTGGTCGTTGATCGTTGTGGCACTCTGGATATTAGATCCAGAATTTCGAAAGGTTGAACCCAGCAAAGAAGGGTTACATAAAACCGTCTCAAAAATTATCTTTCAAGTAAAGATAATATTAAAATATCGGGAAATGGCAATCATTAACCCAGAAGAACGTGCCTCAGCAGCACAAATCTTAATGGAACTTTCAGCGGAGTAGGGCTTGAGAGAATACTAGCTGGTTTTTAGGTTTCGGGGAGAAATTTTTTGCGCTCTGGCGCTAAATCTAAGATTTCTCTTGGACCTGGCAGAAGTAAGCTTTCTTAGCTCGGCAGGGGGGGTAGGTAGTTAGGAGACATGACTTACCTTAGAGAGTAGTAATAAAATTATTAAAATATATTTTTTCCCCTGAAACCTAAAAACCACGAGCTAGTACTTTCTTATTAGAGAAGCCCTATTCCGCTGAAATTTCTATTAGAATTTGTACTACTAAGGCACGTTCTTCTAGGTTAATAATTTCTAAGTTAATAATTGCCATTTCCTAATACTTTAAGATCATCTTTACTTAAAAAAGATAGTTTTTGAAACGATTATATATAGCCCTTCTTGGCTAGATTAGAACCTTACGAAATTCTAGATCTAATATCTATAATACTATATTAATAAGCGACTAGATATCCACTTTATCTAGTAACTCCTTAAAAACGTCTTTGGGGCTATAAAAATATCCATATTAGCATACTTTTCAATAATACAATCATTGGTCCAGTATCTAAAATCTCCTAATTAGAAGAGATATTAAACGTTTGGCTGGGTGATGTAAAGAATGTCCTCTAGCTTTATATCTTAATAAGCTTAGGTTACTATAAGGTAGTTAGTAGTAGGAGGTAATTATAACTTATCTTAAGACTTGAAAGTAATAATAATAATATATATAATTATTATCGCTATATTAATACGGTGTATCTTATACCTTTATATATATAAGACTTTGCTTCTGAGATATAGTGATACTAGCTGTGTTTAAAGTAAAATGTAATGATTTGATTTTCTATCTACGTGAGTATCGAGACATCTTATATACCCCTCCTTTTTGCCACCATATGCTATCCCTTTATAATAATTATAAAAGGGTGCTTTGTGCTAATTATAATATAAAGACCCTTAATCACCTGCATAGTCCATGGTTTATACTAATACTAATTATAATTGTCATAATGAGAATAATAATAATTTCCTAGGATTTATAAGTAGAAAATAAAAAGATTACTTGATGAACCTCGCCGGTATCACGTAATGCTATCACAGCCAAAACTGAAACTCATACTCCGTACCTACTTTAAATGCCGACCTGATCTTCTATTCGCCAAAGTTTTTATTAATCTAGCCAATCGTTATATCTATTTAAGAAAAATTATAGCACAATTCCACATATACCCTCGGACGGTTGTAGAATGGTGGGAAATCGTATCCTTCTTAAAACAACAAAGCCGATACTGCGGCATTACACATATCCCTCAAGAGTGGGTCAAAGTTGACAAAGCCCTATCTAATAGCTTTCGTCCAAGCCTATTTTTACTTGATTCTATCTAGAGTTAGCTTAATAACTTTAAAGTGGTTAAAGAGGGGCGATTTTGACCATGTGCACGAATACTGTGGAGTGCAGGTATTAGAAGGTGCGTTCTAGATAGCAACAAACAAGAGAAAACCCACCTTGTCCTTCGGGGGTGGTTTAGCGCAGTGGGTGTGTCCTTATGACTATGTGTTTCTCTTTATTTTCGAATACCCATGCGACCTGGTTGTATAGCAGAGAACGAGCTATTTTAAGGGTATACCATAATAACTCGCCTTCAGATTCGATTCCTTAGCTCCTGTATTAGCTGGGTCCTGCGATCAGCTAACACTCTAGGCACCGCGTCCAGCGAGGAAGGCCGTAGCGAGAAAGGCGAACTCCACGGAAGCCCGGCGGCGCAAGGGAGACGGGTTTCTCCTCTCCTCCCTTTATGGATATAATCATCTATATACGGCTTTTTCGTCGCCGCCTTGCGTACCTTCTGAGAATGATCCCGTTGAACGAATCCCGCTCGCGAGGATCGCGTCAAGCTAGAAGAGCTTACTACCTTTTTAGCTTATAAATTTCTGGATGCCGGGGATTCTGCAGGAACGCCTAGAGATTTACACGGCTCCTACCTTATATTATATTCACCCTTCTTAATATTGCGAGTGTTGATGATGAATTTTTTGTGTGGAAGGGGTTTTAAGAAGGCAAATGACGTCATCTGAAGCCGACCTCATATTGTAGCATTGGAGCAGAGCGCATGTTTAGCATGTGGGAAGAATGCGAGGATGACGACGAGGGGATGGCCACTGACCGAGAATTTGCTCAGATCATCAGTTGGGCTCATTAGCCGTGTATGCCAGCAGATGGAAGAGACAGCGAGCATCAGTGAGGCTAAGAAAAAGTACGTAGCTAGTGTTTTAATAAACTTTGCGATATCTACTGACTAGGAAACTTTTTGGCGTATTCCTCGTCTCAGCGTATTAGACCTTCCATCGATTTATCTATGCGTATTTCCCCCGACAAATATCTCTCCTTTTCTTTCGGGAAGAATAGAAGATAAGGATTTAGGTAAAGTCTTCTGGCATGTTTTTAAGTCTCGAAGATATAACCATAAGAAGCCAAAAGACCGTATTAAGGGAAGCCGTTTCAGCAACTAGCTTTGATTAATTGCCTCGAGGAGTATATCTACTAGGATAATTTATATCCACGAGATTTAAGCATTGTCATGTTTTCATACTAGCTAGTTTATTCTATACGTTTCCTCGTTTAACACGTTTAGCTCTATACTCACGATGCCGAGGGTTCTTAAGCAATGGGGATGAAGGCTTCAGGGAGGTCTCACTCTGCAGGGCGATCTTCGCCGTGATGTGGCGGTATTGGACTACACTTGTTGTGCGGTTTGGGTTGCGGGATTCACTTGAAGCTGGGGGTCATAATACGTTTGTATTTGCGATCATGGCGTACAAGCATTGAATAAGCCTTCCTTCGAGATGATTGCTCTTCCATCTCTCATGGCATAATATACCAAAAGCACAGCTATAAAGAGAATAGCGACTTGGAAGCCATCGAGGCTCAGGGTCATACAGTCGTTACCCATACTCCAGCCGATGATAACCATGAGGGGCAGGAGCAACATCGACACCTGCAGCGACGACCCCAGAGAGACGCCCAGCGCGAAGTCCAGCTTATCGTGAAGTCCATCGTGAAGTTCATCGTGAAGTTCATCGTAAAGTTCGATGCTCAGGCGAGTAAGAGCGGGGTTCCTCAGGCACGGTTGTTAGTCAGCCGAGCAGCGTCTTGGACCGCCAGAGAGGGTCTTGACTTCTTCATCCTGAGAACAGCTTGATCCAATATCTCTCCCCCTCGCATCAATCTTTCTTCTACGCTCGGCACAGGCTCGACCCAGGCTTGCTCAGGCTTGCTGAGGCTCTGCTCCGGCATGCGCACCCTCGGCTCAGGTATGCTCCCGCCCAGCGCAGGTTAAAGCAGCAGTTGCTCACGTCCGCAGACTAGAACGGAACCAGCGAAAGGGAATATTAATCCTGAATCCAAGGGCATTCCGGCCCCTCCATCTGCCCCGTCATCGCCACCCTCGAGCGTGTCGCCAGCGAACGCTCCACGGCCTGATGTCCTTCACCCTCGAGAGGTCCGAATCGCCGCCCCGGAACGGGCTCTCGCACATCTTCTCCAAGAGGAGCCATCGCGACAAGCAGAGCGACTCGGGTGGGAATTCGGTCAAGAGCACCGCGACGGGCGAGAGCAATGGGTCCGGCATGCGCGCATCGCTGGAGGACGCCGCCGACAGGCCCAAGGGCTATACCGCGTACGAGGAGGACACCGAACATCTCGGGCTCAAGAAGCTCGTGTCCAAGACCATCACCTCCAAACGCCGGCGCAAGAAGATGGAAAGGGAGGAAGAGCAGCGCATCGGCGAGGAGGCGGCGAGGGGGAGGAGTGTCGCAGAGCGCGGGACGCTCTCCAACTCGACGAGCCTCGAGCCGGCCCTCAATACTGCGACTGCGACGACGACAACGACCCCCGGGTCCGCCGTCGACAACAGCTTGGTCACATATGATTCCGCCGCCGAGTCGTAAGTCCCGCTTCTCCTGTTGTTCTCCTTTCGCTCCCCTTGGTCTCGCCGGAGTCGCTGTACGATTTCCAAAACATCTCTCCATGCGACCCCTGCGGCCGTACGTCGTACTCGTACCTCGCGAGCCTCACGGCTAACGGCCGCCGTCAACTCGCCTTGCATACGGCCATGTCGGCAGAGGCGAGGAGGCTCGCAAGTGCAGCATGCGCAGGCTTCGTCCAGATCTATGTTTACTACCCCAACGTCAATACTAGCGGGCGAAGCGGCGCAAGGAGAAAACGCAGCCTGCTCTTCCCTGGTCTTGGCCCAGGTGTTTCGGCCACTCTGAGTTTTCCAGCGTTGTGCATACCTCTTACGTGGGCCCTGTTCTAACCCGGGTGCAACATCACAGATCTCTCGACACGCCGCCATTGTCAACACACCCTTCGCACGCTGGATATCTAACGACCTCGTCGCCACTGGTTCAGTCCACAAGACTGCCCGACGACGCTTTTCTCGGCACGCAGCTAGACGGCACGGCCCCTCCTCGAACCCAGAACTTTCCCGCGATCGAAGCCGAAGCCGTGGCTGCCTCGCCAGCGGCTCCCTCCCTCCTCGACGGTACACTTCGCTCCCCGGAGAACAAGCGGTCGCCATCTCGAGTGGGCAGATTACAAAAAGCACGCAGGCCCCAGCGAGGCCCTGCACCAAGTCCCAATACAAGTCCAGAGAGGAAGCCCGCGGTGGTGGGGCCCAGGAGTCCCAAGGAGAGACGAATTGGTAGTGAGCCCAGTGAGAGGGCAAGTGTTGCATCACGGATTGGTTCCATATTCCCCGACCGGCAGGCCATTCTGCAACCCGTCTCGGTCCCAGCTTCAGGAGTCGATTCGCCGGGCCGCCCCAGAACGACTGGTTCCAGAGTCCAAGCGATAGACACCACCGCACCACCACGTACACCGCCTTCTGGTGACAACACAGCGCCCATCATTGTAAACACCCCCCCAACACCCACCGAACACACTTCGCCTCGATTCCCAGCTCGGGAAAGGGGGACCTCTGATCCTGCTTCTGCAAACTCCTATGTTGTAACATCCCCATCGGGGAACATGATATCGCATCGAAGGATTCGGCCAGGATCAGCTTCATTGGGTCCCAGCAAGCTGTCCAGCATTACCTCCGTACCCTTGACACCCACATTGGACAACACCCCATCCACGCCAGGTCAGGGCGGTTTTTTCTCGACGGTTTTTTCTGCAGCACAAAACGCAGCCAACACACTCACCAACAGCATCGGGAATACTTCGATCACGCCCAACGGAAACCGAAATAAAACAGGCACACCAGATCTGAGGGGAGGTGCAATTCCGGTGGTGGAAACATTGGGGGAAAACACAGAGTCGGCCAGCGACGATCCAAGTGACGAAAAAGAGCTTGCGGTGAAAACGCTGGGGATGGGGGACCTTAGCTTGAGCCACCTAGGAATTTCAGAAGCTAGCAGCGGCAACAACACGCCTTTAGTCGCCAAGTTCCCGGATGAATCGCGGGGCCGGTTCGAATCGCCAAATGACGACTCTCGAGCTGTTACAGCTCCCGGCGTTGCAAGCGACAACGAATTCCTCCCAGCTGAGGAGGGCCACTCGCTCATCAGGCCCAAGTCGATGTATGAACCTTCTTCGGCCGCCATGTATGGTCAACAAACTCCACCGAACGGGAGTGTGTTCGAAGGCAAATCTGGTATTCAACGGAGTGGCAGCATCAGAAGTGTTATTGGGGGCCGGCGAAACAGAGGAAGCTCTGCAGCGACTGGTACAACAACTGGCGCCACAGTCGCTGCTACCAATTCATCGACTGATTCTCCTGCCTCGGGCCAGCCGAAGCTTACCGGCTTTGCTGTAGCGAGCAAAAAGCGAAATCGAGATTTCCATCAGCTCTTTCGAAGTGTTCCAGATGATGACTACTTAATCGAAGACTATAGTTGCGCATTGCAGAGAGAAATTCTTGCCCATGGGCGGCTTTATGTCTCGGAAGGTCATCTCTGCTTCAGCAGCAATATCTTTGGGTGGGTGACGACACTGGTCATGAGCTTTGATGAGATTGTATCCGTGGAAAAGAGAAGCACAGCTCTTCTGTTCAAGAATGGGCTAATAATATCGACGCTACATGCAAAAAATGTTTTCGCAAGTTTCACAAGTCGAGATTCTACGTATGATTTAATTGTCGGTATCTGGAAATTAGGTCACCCAAGCCTTCGAAGCTCGCTCAATGGTGTCAGGATTGAAGAGACTGGAGGAGGAGACAAGACTGAAAAAGACGATGGAACCGGTGATTTGGGGAGCCAAAGCGGTTCCGGATCTGAAAGTGATATTGAAGATGGGGAGGAGATTTATGACGAGGATGAGGAGGACCAAGACGGAATGAGCTTCACCCAAGCAGATGGCAGTCCTGCAGGAAGTGAGGCTGGTGAGAAGGTCATTAGCAGGCAGCCCTCTGGAGCCGTCGTCGCCAATGGGGGAACACCAGAAAAAGCAAAGGAAGATGGTGCAGGTGGCGTGGCCGGCGATTCCCCAGGGCCCACGGCCCATGGAGCGACAGAATGCGCGGACCAAGATACACACTATGCTAAGGTTCTTGTCGATGAGGTTATCTCCGCACCCTTGGGAAAGATCTATGACCTGATTTTTGGGCAAGCTTCGTTAACGTGGATGCGGAACTTCCTTACAGTCGAGCAAAAGTGTTTAGAATTGACGATGGACGACAAGAAATGCCTAAGTAATGACAACAAAACGCGCGATTACACCTACATCAGACCACTGAATGGTTCCATCGGTCCCAAGCAAACAAAATGTTTAATATCTGAGAATTTGGATTTCCTGGACTTGGAGAAATCAGTCTCGGTGACAATCACTACCCAGACTCCGGATGTCCCTAGTGGTAGTGTCTTCAGTGTCAAGACGAAATATTGTTTGTCGTGGGCCGAAGGGAACTGTACGAGACTGCAAATGAACTGTACCATTGAGTGGACTGGCAAAAGTTGGCTTAAAGGTATGTTGCCGATCTTTAAAAAGCAATAAATCATACTAATCGTTTAGGCCCTATTGAAAAGGGTGCCAACGACGGTCAAGTCACATACGGCAAGGAGATTGTTGCAGCATTAAAAGCAGCTGTCTCATCACGACGGCCTACAGTCACAGCCACGGCAAGCAAGGGCAGGAAGAGGGGTCGCAAGAGTCGAGAATCAAGGAGTGTTGGTAAAACCACCGATGGTGCCACAGATTCGAAACCTGTCGTGGAAAATTGGGGCTTGTTCGAGCCATTACATGGCATTTTGGGTCCTATCTTCGATATCGTCAAACCCCTCCTTACAGGCAACATTCTTTACGGCCTCCTTGTCGGTCTCTTGGTCGCATCCTGGTTCAGATTTGGTTCAGTGGGTAGGTTGAGCAGTAACAGAGAGGTAGGAATGACGAATTTCAATACGGCAGCTAAAATCGCCGCGTACGAAGAAATTTGGAGGAGGGAAGAGAGCGAGCTCTGGAATTGGCTTGATGATCGTGTTGGAGCGGGGCAATTGAGGGATGTGAATCGGATGCCGATTGAAGCGAATGTTATGAAGGATCGGTTGAGTGATGAGAAGATGGATGAGCGGGAGATTGATGCAGCGATTCGGGTTACGGAGGAGAAGTTGAGGTTGTTGAAGAGGACGGTGGAGAAGAAGAGGAAGGAGGGGGGAGGTGAGGAATAGATATGATTGAGGGGGGAAGGAGAGGTTTTTGGAAGGAAGCATTAAATTTATTGTCAACAGCGATGAATGGGAAGGAAAAGAGAGGGAGCTGTGATAGTTAGGGGTGGGGGTTGTAGATGTGTTGAAACATACGAGAGCTGAGAGATACGAATTAGTAACCCGCTCATGGGGTTCTCGACTGTGCTATTTGTAGATAGATAGCCTCATACTTTTTTTTATTTTTTTTTATTTATTTATTTATTTATTTTCCTTCTTCTCTTTAACGAATTTTCTTCTCTCTCTCTCCTCTTTCCACTGGAATTTCTTTCCTTTGTTCGATGTTGATATATATATATATCTTTTGGATGTTTCTTTTGTGATGGTGTTTATGGGGGGGGTTTTTTTTTTTTTTTTTTTTTAAAAAAAAAGTTGAGTTGAATGGGTTGGTTAGCTGTTTTAAGGAGGGAGGGGGGTTATTATTTATTATTTAAATAAATAGCTAGTTTTTATACTTTACTTGGGCATTTTATATAGTGTTGGGGTTTGCTTCTTTTGCTTCTTTTGTTTTTTTTTGGAGGGGTGGGAGAGTGGGGGAGGGAGAGAGGGAGAGAGGGATTGATGGATTGATGGATTGATGTATTTAGATTGGAATAGAATGGAATTGAATTGAGTATATGATTCGTTTGTCGTGAGTAATATGTAAAGTGTAGATTGATATTAAATCACATGTTCTGTACGTGATGATTGATAAAGAAAGACCTTTTCATGCGATGATTTAGCATAAAGGTAACTGGTATCAGTTCCTCCATCAATTCCGAAACCCTCGTCACCGATGCAGACCATGTGGTTGGAGTCGAGAGACTTGATGTATGGAGAGGTAGTTTGACCCAGTTGGTGATACCTGAATGTCCATCGAATGCTCATTGATGACACGAAGCATTCTTTCCCCGATGACCTTACCAATATAGATGAAGACGATCCTGTGCATAGATATGTTTGCAGGTGACCAGGAAACTAAGGGAGGAGAGGCAAGAGATACGTGGTTGTAGAAAGTTCGGGACAAGAAGTTGACCATGGTGTTGTAGCCCATATCCGATCCGATGTTTCTAGCAATTAGCAAGCGTTCTGGTTCGTTCTCTCTTACAAACCTCTTACATCCTGAAACAATATGGCTTGATGCTTCGGTCCGGTACCTGGTCAATATGCGGATGTAGGCTCTTGCCACCATCGGATGCAGAGTAGATTCCTAGTATTTATAGTGAGGTTTGCTCCTTATGAGCTCCTCAATCAAGTCTCATTCATTAAAATCATCATTTAGTCCAATTCTGACCAATCAAACACCTGCAAGACCAACAGAAGTCCTTGGTACATGTAAAAATTCCACCCCATCAAAAATACCACATTTTCGATTATCACCACCAACACAAAACATCATCCACAATGCTCAATATTGATCGTATTCCCGAAGCAGTTGCAGATCTAGAAAGCCAGGAGGTTCCTAATATTAGTACAACTACAAGAAAATACGATGTTAATCGCAAACCCCTTGAAAATCGATAGCGGGGTAAATCTATTTAACTGAAGGAGGAATGAGGTTCAAGAGTCCAGAGAAGTGAACTTGTATTGTCTGGCCTATTATACAGGAGAAAACTGAGGCTATATATACAAATGACCTATGTTCTAGACCTCTAGAATAAAACAGATGAGGTTTGACAAAGTTACCCCTTTGTACGAACATCTGTATGAAGATCTGTCACGGAAAATGGCATGTCTATCGTCATGTAATCATTATTTTGTAAAGGTTCGCTTATACGCGAGCTCCTCTGTATATAAATCTGCGATCGTACTGCTTATTTTGTTAGAAGACAGGCGTTCATTTCAATACATTATACGCTCACAATCTCCTCCCCACGAGAGATCGATAGTTATGCACTTTATTCCGTGACAAGATCAAACAAGTGTTTCAATAAAATCTACCTTTATAAAGGAGTATATTTCTATTTACCGCTAGTGCCTTGCTAACTCTTAACTGCTCGTCCTAACATGGCGTCTGCGATTGTGGAGTATGGCGATGGCAAAATGTGGGCATTGAAAGTAATCGACGGCCTAAGGGTAGCTTTCCCGTAACTCGCAAGCAGCCCCCGAGAAGCAAGAGAGAAAGACTGGAAAGCGGATCGATCCAGCCGGCATGCAATTGACCGCGGGAGTGCTTAAGAATTGCGTTAATCCATCAATCGGGTAACTTGGGGGTGAGAGTACAAATCGAATCTATCAAAAGAGAATCTTGAGGTTATCCTTAAATCACAACAACGTCTAGTAGCATAGTATGAAGTTGATAAAGATATATAAAATGGATTACTAGAGACTTATATTATGCACATGTCTAGAAGAACCCATGTTCATGGTATAATACGTCTCGATCCTATCCTGGATTTCAGAAGGTCAAGACGTTTTCTGTTTATGTATAGATTGGTTCCTAGCCTACTAATACCCCCCCACCCCCCAAACTTAGCTATATAATCGACCCCCTCCCCTCGACCTCGACTCTTCAAACTCTCCCGTTAATTAACCTCATTCGAATACATTTAGCCCCATCAGAACACATCATCCTCATCCACCAAATATATATATATATATATATTTTCAATCCATCTAACATGCCAAATATATCTCTACAAATCAAAAAAACATACCCCTTTTGAACCAACCATTCATTAGAAAACAAAGTTAAGGCCCCATCAGAACCATAACCCGTGTAAAATTAAATTCTAATTCTAATTTCCCCCTTTCCTAAACAATCATACATAAGACAAAAAAAAAAGCCTTTTATAGAACGAAAAAGTTGTAGGAATGGAATGGATGGAGGGGTCGGGATAGGATAAGATAAAACGTGAACCCTGACCCTGAGCTTACTTGGCATGGATAAAAAAAAGCAAATATTATATATATATTCAATTTCACTAAACTAAAAAATCTCGCTTTTCCATAAAAAAAAACCCCTATTAAACTTCCCCTGTAACCCCACCCCTCATTGCTAACTAACGAACTAGCTAGCTATTTTGAAAAAAAACCCACAAGCAATAAAATAAAATCATAGGAATTTCAAATTAGTAAAACCAGCAAGTAAAATGCAAGCATCAGACGAATCAGTAAAAGCAGCTAGCTAGTAAACGCACTCATCGAAACGAAAACCCCATCCAGAGAAAGAAAGAAAGAAAGAAAACCCTCCCACACAGATTTCATCCCTGCTTCCTCAAGATCTTCACCCGGTAATACAACTTCGACTCCTCCCTCTCCCTCTTCTTCTTCGCCTCCTCCCTCGCCTCCTCCCTCTCCAACTCCTTCTTCCCCTTCCCCTTCGCCTTCTCGGCCCTGGCCTCCTCCGCCTTCTCCTTGTCCTTCGCCGCCTTCTCCTTCGCCAGCTTCCTCTTCTCCCCAGGCCAATACAGCTTGTTGCCGAACCGCTGCCACTCCCGAAGCCGATCACCGCTCTGGTAGGCCGCCCAAATCGCATCGAACTTCATCTCAAGGCTAACCTCCTGCTTTCCGAAAAATCGGGTTTTGTACCCCGTTTCACTGGCGAGGATCGTCGTCATGACATTTTCTAGAGCTTTTTCCTCGGCGAGGAGGCGATCGGATTTCGGGTGGATGTAGAGGCAGGTGGTGACTCGGAGCGGGGCAACTGCTTCTTCGTAGACGGTCTGGTAGGAGGAGTCAGATGAGCTGGAGCTGGAGCTGGAGTAGCAGCATTCGTCGTCTAGGTCGTCGCCTTGTTCGTGGTCCATGTTTGCGGATGAGCTTGGCCCTGGTTGACCTGGTAGGAAAGCTGCATAGTCGATTTCTCCCAATCTCTCCCCATCGTTGGATCGAACATTCTCATCGTTATATTCAACAACTTCACCTCCATCCTCACGACATTTCCCATCCCCTTCCATGAGATCGAATCCATCGGACCTTGTCCAAACCCACGTCATCGTCCTTGAAGAAGGTGAGGCGGACTCTCCGTTGACGGTCGCGAGAGTTGCAATTTCGATGGCAAATTCGATGGCTCTGCCCTTCTCGTTTGCGCGTCTCTCCTCCTCTTCCTCGACTTCATCGGCTTCATCGGCCCACAGCCGCTTCTCCTCTGTAGGAGCCGAGGAGGTGGACTCAGCGTTGGCGGTCGAGAGAGTTGCAACAATTTCGATAGCTTTGCCTTTCTCATTGCGAAGTCTCTCTTCTTCCTCGACATCGTCGGCCCACAGCCACTTCTCCGTAGAACCCGAGGCGGACTCTCCGTTGGTGGACGTGAAAGTCGCCATTTCGACCGGTTTCTTTGATATTATTTGTTTTGTTG
The DNA here is from genome assembly GCA_003988965.1 of Neobulgaria alba. NCBI lineage: Eukaryota > Fungi > Ascomycota > Leotiomycetes > Helotiales > Gelatinodiscaceae > Neobulgaria > Neobulgaria alba. The sequence continues at coordinate 12,378 of QYAM01000129.1, read as the reverse complement.
TCGTTGGGTAGCAGCAGCAGTGTAAGGTAAGGAAGGATTGGCAGGAGATGCGAAGGAGAGGTGGTCGAAGAAGAAGTAAGATAGTTCAGTCGAGGCAGGGAGGGAAGAAGAATTGCCGAAAACGTTTAGATCGTTCGTATAAGGGCTCAAATATCCCGAAGGACCGAAGATGATAGAAGGTGAAAGGCGAAAGGTGAAAAGCGAAAAGTGAAGAGGGTTGGAGGTCTGCGTGAAGGAGAGAATAACGATCGTGATTCGCTCTTCCTCCTATTCTTCTTCTTCTTCTTGTATGATAAGATCGGTGAGGGGGAGGCGATGGGGATGGGGGTCAGTGAATATAATATCCCAAGTCAAGTCCCTAATATCGAACGAATCCTGGAACCATAGGAAAGTTTTCGGACGACGATGTGTGTATAAAACCGATTATGAAATGTCCTTGATCAACGTATCGGAGAGCTTAAATCATCAAGGGAAAGAATGGATTGAAAATAAAATAAAGCCTGGGCAAGGTAAATAAATCCCAAAGGCTTCCACGAAAAATAAAACTGAGAGGATTTCTAAAGAGAAAGGAAATCCGGGAGAGTGCGGAGGGAATTTAAAGGTAACGTATTTTACTATCGCTTTTTCGTTAGAAAGAAGGACCTGGTCTAGTCTGGGCCATTTTATAAAAAAAGTCAACCACGGGTTTAGACGGTCGATTTGCAAAATGGGTTTAAACTGTCTGAAGAAGGGTAGCGGATGGTTTAATTGGAGGTTGGCGGGGTTACGGCGAGTTGTTAGCGGGTGTTGGATCAGAGGTTTGGGTTAGGAGGGAGTTTTCGTTGACAGGAAGAGGATTTTACATGACGTTGCCCGGAGCATAGGAGAGGGCTGGCTCGACGGTCTTGTTTAGTTGATGTTACTATACTCTTCTGTTGAAGCGCATACGTAATAGACTCGCCAACTATTCTCGAAAAGAACGGTGCCGAGGGGAATTCGAGCAGCTGCGAACCAAGGACACCAATCGCTCCAGCGCTCTTAGGGCGTAGCCGGATTACCGTGTCCTTGGTTCGATAGTTGTCTAGGCGTCGCCGATGATTCATAACGATGCGCCGGTCGTGGATCCGGCCACCACAGTAGTCCTAATTGTATTGGTTCGTGTGGTGCACGAGTCCCGGCTGTACAAGTGGAATCAACAAACGAAAGCAGAGATTTTGAAATAAATCCATTGCCAAGTCCTCCTCCCACCGCAGCAATTCTCCTGTATCCGCCGTTATATCATCGAATAACCTCCGCAACAAAGAAAAGCAAATGTCCCCCGCCTCAATAACTAGCAACCACCTTTCCCGCTTTAGATTCGAGCCGAACCGTCGGCCGTTTCCTCAGTGAGAGGGCCCGGCCTCCTCGCCCTCTTGTCTTCCCTGCCCACCATTGCCCTCTCTTCGCGTCTTGGCCCCCTCCTTCAATTTTTCCCATCTCTCTCGATATTTCGCAACGACAATCTTCAATTTATCATTATCTTTACCGAGTCTATCGATCTCCTTCCCGGCCAACGCAACATGTTGTTCCAATTCCAGGACTCTTTGCTTTATCTTTTCGTCGCCCCCATTTGGGTCTCCCCTTCCAAACGGCGATCCGCATTCTCGAGCTGGACTAAATGGGCTCCGTGGGCTCATTAATCTCATGCTCTCCTGCAATGCCATACTATTTTGCTGGGCGGACATTTCGAATGCATGAAGTCGATTGCTGAGTTTGTCGATGCAGTCTTTCAAACTTCTGTTCTCGGTATCTAGTTCTTCAATCTTGTTTTGCATGTCCTTACCAGCCAATTTTCTCGCCGTAACTCCTCGTTTGGGTTTGATGGGTGGGACTGGCATGGGTGTTTCCCTAGCATCGACAAAATCGTCTTCGTCATTCGGGTCGCTCAAGATATCTGGACTCTCACTGAGCGCAGATGCGGCTTGTCTTCGTTTCTCTTTTTGATCGAAGGAGAGGATTTGCGCGTATGAGGCAGTATGGCCAGTAGCGGGAACCACGTAGAAAGAATCGTTACCCGAGTGACCTTCCCGGGCAGATGCTCGGAGAGCTGCGCGTGAGAAGTATTTGGAAAGTTCGGGATCCGAGCTGGATTGCTCCCTAGACTTGAGTATGCGGGCCTTCACGGAGGCTGATGTGGGCTCTGCTGCTGCAGATGGTCTACGTCCTTCTGCGACCAGGGGAAGACCGGTAAAAGCCAGAGGGGCGGAAATTTTGGAGAGTATATTCTCGAAAGTATTGTAGAACCTGGAGAAGCCTTCATCGTTGCTTGTGGGGGCTTCTGGGGTTGGCAGATTGGAGGGTCCGGGTGACTGGGGTTCCACCTTCCTTGAAGTGACGGCCGCGGGAGGGATCCAAGTAGGTTGTGCGAACTCTGGAATACTTGGTACTGTTGAACGCCTGGGGTCACGGCGAGGAAGAGCTTCAAGCGTTCCCGGGGCCTGCTGAGCCGAAACGCTTGGAGAGAGCGGTTGGCGGGTGTAGTTTGCACGGATACCTCTTGCTGAGGCTAGGTTGCTTGCAATGGAGGAGGTCGAGTCACGGCGGGGTGGATGTTGGAGTCCCGGTGGCTGTCTCGAGACGGAGGATGGGATGGGATTAAGATCTGATTTGGATGAACGCAGCTCGACGACGGCGGCAGATGTTGGACGAGGCTTCTCGGCGAGCGCTTGCACCTCGGGCTCGCCCGATGGTGATGTTGCTGGGGTTTCGGAGGGGGAGCGTAGGAGCTCGGAAAGCTTCTGGTGATGGCGCTCCAGCAGGCACAGCGTTCTCTGCGCCTCCGTGCTGGCTGTTTCCGAGGCGGCCTTTGCAAATTCGCCGGCGGCCAGGGCATGCTCGTTCATAGCGACGGTGGTGTCGGCGCTCTGGGTGGCCTGCGAGGCTGCGCGGGCGTGATCATGGGCCTATGAAGGGTTAAGGGTGAAGGAGCAGGGGGGTTGGGGTTGCAAACATACGAGAGTCAGGGGAGAGGACTCCATGATGGGTGCAGTTGGGATGATGTTGGGGGGATAGAGAGGGGCATCCGGGAGTTTATAGAGCTGTGCAGGAGAGGGAGGTTGGTGATTGGAATCAGCGCGGCGCCGCGAGGCTGGGGATTCACGGGGTTGATGGAGGTTGATGGAGGTTGATGATGATGGGATTCAGTGAGGTTGATGGAGATTGGTGATGGGATTCACGGGCGGAGGTGGAGGGCGGGGCGCGCACGTGACGGGCGGAGGGAGCGTGGAGGAAGGGATGGGCATGCATTCGCATACAATCAAAAAATTCCAAACAAATTAGTGGCTTTTTTGATTAAATTTCACCATTAATTTTTTTTTGAATGCGAACCAACCAGGCCCTCTAAACCACGATTCACATTATCTTCTTCTTTCTTTCTTTCTTTCTTTTCTATTCTGTTCTTTTTTTTTTCTTTTTCTTTTCGCAAAGAAATACTTAAAACTCTTCAGTACCAGCCAGCATGAATAGTTAGTTAGCTTAAATGTCAAAGGGGCCTTAAATCAATCAATCAATCAATCAATCAATCAATCAACGATTCGTTAATTCACTCCCGACCTATAGTTTGATTAAAGAAGATACCGAAACGAAAATTGGTTATGCTATCAGTACAGTACAGATGATGATACCGAGGCTCTCTCTCTCTCTCCCCCCAAGATATTATGGAAAAACATGGGTACTTTACGTAGTACTACTACATAGTATCGCCACCTTCTCTGCACAGGTGCTTCTAAACTGAGGCTGACGTGATTGGTAGTATGGAAGTCAAATTGGACGCATCATATCAGCCTGACAACTTATTGCCATGAAACAAAACTTTTTTGATTTTTTAGATTATTACAAAAGATTTAAAGATAAATCAGAAATATTTATTGGATCACCCAGATCGGAGGAGGAAGAGTCAGGCAAGCAAGCTGCTGTGGGCGTCAGACTCTGATTATTCACGAACTCTCCTCTCCTCCCCCTCAGTCAGTCAGTCAGTCAGTCAGTATGATATCTCAAACGCCCACGTCAATTCCGGATCGTTTTGAAATATGGTCCACACCACGGTATCATCGCTGTAGTACCACGTCGCTTCTCCCTCGTCGATTGGGGGGTCAACTGGATCGAACAAGGTGGCCGCGGAGTTGAACTGGATTACGCGGGTTTGGATCGTGCCGGACGTGGGTAGGCCAAGGCTGCTGAGGGAGTTGATTTGTATTGTCCAAGTGCCATTAGCAGGCCTCGTCCCGGAGAGGATGCGCAGTCTCCGGTCTGATTCTGAGATGACGGCGTAGGCATCAGACAGTGTGTTCGGGGTCATCACCGTCTGAACGCGGGTCCCTTGCATCTTTTGTCGGTAGTATGAGTAGACGGGGAATTCTCGCGCAGGATAGTATCCCGTCGCGTTCTGGACGTAGTTGTCGCCCGACAGTGGCTTGCTGAGAAGGTTCGCTGCGTAGTCGTGCAGTTGAAGGCCGCCCATCCAGTTTGCCCGAAGTCCTGGAGCGTTCATCCGCTCCAGCTGAGCAATATTCCAAGCCGCTCCTGATGGATAGAACTGGTCTGGATTTCCGTATTCCTGTACATTCCAAACATCTGTGTAGTCGACCCCTGCGGCCGACAAGATGCCCTGCCAGGTGTTGATTGATAGCTCCAGATCGCCGTTTGCGTAGAGAAAGTGTAGGCTCATGAGGTCCGGAATCGATTGATTCTGCTGAACAAACTGAGCCCATTCGGTGAACCAGTTCAGAACGTCGCCGGCGAAGTTCGGCAGGTGGCCATAAGATGGGCCCGTAACTTTTCCACCCGGAAACTGATTCCTGGCACGCATAAGCACATCTTGGTTCTTGGTGGTTTAATTCTGGGCTTGCACTCACCTGATCTTATAAGTTGCATGGCCCCAGTATTCAAGCCATCGATCCAGTCCGCGATTCAAAAAGTCCACGTTGTCGACCTCGTTCCACAAGTCCCAGTAGACGTTGTCCACGATGTTGTCTTTGACGAGCAGTGCAAATAAAGTATCCAAGAAGTTGTCGAAATCCACATACGATCCGTTGTCCCCTGGCATGGGCGTTTCGTCCATGCTCGACCAACTGTCGGTCCCCCACATGTCGTGGATCATGATTTGGAAGGTTCCTCCGCCGTGGCTCTGCAAAGTCTCCCAATCTGCCTTGAGCGATTCATACCGTCCCTAGAAGCATGGGTCAGAGCCAGGAGCCGGGACGAGCCCCCGTTTTCGAGTACTTACCATGAGTTCGCCATGCGTCCAGCCTCTTGAAGGAGCCGCGAGTTGCGAGCCACCAGTCCGGAGTTTGTTGAATCCGAACTCGGACAGCAGTGAGTGTGGAATTTGGCTGTTATTCAAAGGAAGGCCGAGGAGGATGCCCGAGGCAAGATACTCAGTTGGACCGGTGGTCACATTCAGATTGACCCGCGCAGCTCCTGAGAGCGTCTGAGCCGCCGCCAGTGCCAATTGGCCCGCGAGCGTTAACAATGGGATGCTGCGCATGTTCGCAAGGTGAGGAGAGTGTTGTGAAGTGGTGGAGAAGATACTAGGTAGATGGTGATTGTCTCTCAACCAGCAGGTCTGGCTGTAATTGTATCCCTCGACAGAGCTCCCCCGCCGGAAACATCCACACTCCAACACTCCAACTTCAGAAATAACTCCTACGTCTAGATGCAAGGACTGTTGTTCTCGCTGTCTGAATGGCATTCAGTCCGCTGGAGTTTACAACCTGGCATCTCGAGGGTCGTTCCGGTGGGCGTTCCGGTGGGGAAATTCCGAGGGTTGCTCGCCCAGAAAGTACTCACAACACTCACAACACAACACTTAACCGCTGTGCCTCCGTCGACTGGAGATCTGCGGGGCAACTCACCTCACCCGCCGGGGACCCCGCAAAATGTCCAAATTGCGTGTTTTGTCAATTCATCACTATCATCAAGGCCGGATTTTCGCTCACCCACAGGAGCACCGAGAGACGTCGAATCGCCACCGGACTCTGCACAGGTTCCTGATGTCCAGACCTCGTAGCTGTTGCTAGAAAAGGGCGCGGAATATGTCTCGCAATCATTTTCCGGCTCTCATGTTGAAGGGCCACTTCCCTCACCGGCCCTTACTTCGAGCACCGTAACTCTGCCACGGACCCGTCCCCCAACCCCGTCGTCGCAGTTGTGGTCTCTTTCCGACGCAGCCAAACCTCCACGCAGCATGGTGAGCCCAGGAGCCTCCTCTTACATGGCCACTTCGGACACGGCCGGACTTGCTGGTTGATAAGTGACCGCCGAGCACTGCAGCTATCCTTCGTGATATCTTGCCATTTGAGCATACCTTCATGCTTCCAATATAATTCCATGGAATCGGGATGCTCATATAAATTCTTTAATTTCTGTTGACCACGGTGTTGTAGCCCATATCCCTTCCGACGATTCTGGTGACTAGGCCTATTCATTATAGGTCATTTTTCTGCCGGGCTGGGGGTGAAGCAATGATTCTCTATCTATTCTTAACCTTTACACTTACTTATAGAATTCTAAATATAGGAACTTCGATGCTTCTTTCCTTATCAATTTAATCGTGCCTTTATAATTTTTCTACTTGGCTAGGGGTAGAGCAAGGGTTGGCTCAAAGAGCGTCCCAGCACTTGAGATAAGCTATTAGTAGCTTTATTTTCGACCTTATATATAGGTAGTGTGTGTAGTAGTATTGGGTAGGCAATAGGCAAAGTATTTTAGGTGGAGCTTAAGGCAAAAAACGTTTATAAAATCGTGAACACATCACTTTTACTTTTTCGCGTAGTCATGTGATCGTATGTCCGGAGGCTAATAAGGTTCGCCTTCAGCTTGGACAGACGACGATGTTCTAAGAGTGAACACATACACAATCAAACACTATACCTACGAGCAAATACCAGACCCGCGACCAAACACTATAACCCGCGAGCAAACGTAACACCCGCTCTATGCCTTCTAACGCTCGTAGTTCTCTTTTCTCCCTCTTCGAAAAGGATCGATCTATGCGGCTATAGTCGCTAATCTGACAGCGCGGCTGTATACACACTCATTGCAATGGAAGGCAGGACATTTAGATCACCTGGGCCTCGAGCTTCGTCCTTTGACACAGTCTCTCGACTATAACACTAGCGACGAACCTGTACTAGCTTTCCCCCTTCCAGAGGGCACTATTCGCGACGTTGGTGGTGTCGTTAACATCACTCAAGATTAAGAGAAAAGGATGCGCGTTTGCTTATCGATTTGCTATATACATCGGCAACAGGGTTAGGGTTCACGATGTTGGTATCTCTAATAGACTAGTTTACTACTCAATGTGTGACTAACCTTCTAAAGGAGATACTTAGAATTTAAATACGCTGGCCGCAAAGTCGCAACAATCTCTCTTCCCTTCACCTACTGCGATCAACAATTAAATCCGGGTCTAGCTTGGGCATTTATCGACAGAAGCTGGTCTTCAGCAGATCGGCGAGCCATCTTTAAGCGTCAAAGAAGATCAGATAGGTATATAAAGGGTGTACTACAAGAATTCGAAGAGCTTCCTTTTGATCCACTCTACGCCGCTATCTTAATTGCACTAGCACAAGAGGCGAAAATAACGAGACCAGCTAGTGCGTCTACGACAGAACAGAAAGTCTCTCTTTTTGTTCCAGAGCACAGAGAAATCCCTGAACTAAAGGACGGATTTAGCATTAAGGGCAAGTCGTATATTACAACTATAACGCAGTATACTACAACAATTACAAACGAGTATCTTCTAAAATTCGAAGACCCGCTTCACTACCATAGTGGTAAGCTACTTGTACACCGGGAATCATTTAGTTGTGATCATCCTACAGCGTTGTACTGGGCGTTACAAAGAGCCACCTATGGGGGTGTCAAGTTATTGGTTGATTCAACTGTAGATAAGAAAAGGAAGGTTTCGGCCTTAAACTAAACGTGGCTAGGCTAAGTGCTTTAATATATACTATATACCCTTTTCTACTTCTATCGTGATTTCCTTTACTTTAGATAGATTCATTCAGGGGACGAGAAGGAAGAGGTCTACTAGATAATCGTCTTTTATAACTACTAACAAAGATTCTAATATTATTAATAGAGGTTAACGCTATTAGACTCCGAGATAAAGTCAATACGGACAAAACTAACCACTTCTACAATAGACTCGGGCTTTTAAGACGTCGCTTTTCAAAAAGCCGACGACGGTTAAGAAATCAACAGGATGATGCCAAGGAAACCTCGGTAGAGTTGAGGGACGACAAGCAATCAGGATGAGCCCTTTGTGCCGACTCCTGCTATAGACGGTGTGTACTCTCCGCCATACGCGACTTTCCCTGCAAGCAATCAGGATAATCCCTTCATTTAAATTTCTACTACGAACAATGGATACTCCTCGCCCGATGCTCTAATAACTCTACCGCAATCGTCAAATGACACATCGCATCCACTCGAGTCGAGTCGAGTCAAGATATTGGTGGCTCTAGTGTACTTGGTCATAGGAGGACTCGTTGGACACGGACACGAACTGTTGATCGTGCCGAAGGGTTAAGGGACGTTAACCATCAATCTAATGTGCAGAAGGCTCGCAGAAAACGTTGGGATCAAAGTTCTTTGCCTGCCGTTTACGGTTGGAGAAATTTGCTAAGCATCGGCTTCCTATCGCCCATTCCTATATTACAATTCCTGATACTCTACATCTTTCGTCCTGTATCTTCCCGCCATCTCTAAACGCTATAGCCGTCCGCTAGCCCCAATGCTTTTCCATTTGCATTCTCGACGCCTGCAGTCCCTCTTGGTCCCTGTCGACCTCGTCAAAAATACTGCCTTTCTAATCGCCTTTCGTCAAATGTCCCTCCTGTTGGCGTGGTTGTCGGCTCGTACGCCCTCGAAGTCGCCCAAAAGGGTTGAGCATCTAGAAGCTGCGGTTTGAAACTGGTGCGTATTATGGGGCGGATAAGACATTCTTCCTGTGGTGGAGCTGTCATTTCTGGTAGGGGCGGCGAACACTTCCATATGCCGTTTCTGTTGGGGGACTATCCAGTTTCATGACTTACAGGGAGAGTTGGGGACCAGATCATTTCAAAACACCCCTCTCTTCTTCCTCCTTCTTGCCATCCATCCATCATAGTTAGTTTTCGCCTGGGCGAGCTTATGAGAATTCCTCGGCATGTACGTCTTACGGGCCAGGTCCTGCCATGGGACTTGCCAAAGATCCACCCCCATGACTTGCCCTCTCTCCTGTAAAACCACTGTCGCCATCGCTGCTCGATGGCTTAGGCCCCTATAAGACCTCGCGTTTTAAAGGTGGTGGGAACATCATAATCCTCACTTGCTGTGCATCCATGGGGATCCGCCAAATGATGATGCATGTCTGCAGGAAATTTGCGAAAGAGTGTCTTGAAGGCGTTGAACAAGATAACCTTGAAGGAATCATCTGCTATTTTAACATAGTCTCAGGCAAAGTGTGGCTCGGGTTTGGAAGAGCAGCATTGGTGTCGATGATTGTCGGGCGGGGCGTCCAGCATCCACCCATCCATCGTACCTCTTACCGAAGAAGCACTCTTCGAACTTGAACACCTCACCCCCGCTATTGATGAACACAACGAACTCTGAATTCGTGGTTCTGTTACCTCGAAAGCACTTTCTAAGACACCTTTCACTCTTCCAGGAAGGTCACACTTCTCCCACTAGTTCTACAGATCTCTATGGACTTGTCCGCCATCCGATTCTAGATATCGAGGAAATCATCCCTTACTCTCGATCGTCTGCCGGTCACTCAACCACCCCGCCTCCATCCGAAGTATCTTAGGAACCACTTCCACCAACTGAGGAACCAATCGCTGCAGAGATAAGGAAGCTTACTTCGGCCAGATCCAAGAGGAATCTCAGATTTAGCGTTAAAGCGCTCAAAGTTTCTCCCTGGAATCTGGAAGACGACTAGTTGGAGCTGGTACTCTTAAAAATAGAGAACTAGGCCCTCTTCCGCTCTGATTTTTTTTTCTTATTGTTTGTGCTGCCGAGGCACGTTTTTCTCTTCATTTTGGGGGTTGGGGGGTATTGACGGAATCAACTAGCAACGGAGCTCAAAATTTTGATGCTTGAAGGGTAAACATAATGCTGGAATGACAAGGCGCTCAAAAGTTTTCTTGGATATGGTCATGGAGAAAAGGAGGTAGGTATTAGAACCTTACCATATGCAGTGGTCACTAGTACGAGCTAAATTCAAGAGCAACTCAATATTCGACCATAAGTTACAGCTGCCTTGAACACTGAATAAGTCGTAAATTGTCACGGGTTTGTAGTGAAATGGTTAAATAACTAGATTCCCTAAATACAGGAAGAATAAACTAAGGAAGGAACTCTAGTCAAGCCTCCTTAGTACAATATATAACCTTCCCTGGCCCGTGCACTCCTCACATAAATCGTCCCTTGACAAGTAAGTAAAGGGCCACGTTTCCATCCATCGTCTTCCATAGAGAACATCCCAACACTACTCGGTAACTTAGCCCCATTTCCTTTTTCGTTCCTCCACTGAGCTTTTCCAGGGGGATGCTCAAATCAACCGCCAATCCTTAAGGTCGGAGTAGAAGGGTTCCCTGACTAATGAACCAGACCACCTTATTGTGACGGTCAGTCCTTCCACTAAGGGTATTCCCGGAATAGCTCCTAGTAGTCAGTCTGCCAAGGGGTTTGGGTGAAAGGCTTATACTTCCCCGAAGTAGGAGTCTTTCTAAGAAAGGGTCGATATGCGAATCACGTGGTAACTTGAAGTCTTGATTGTTGTCATAAGCAATAGGTAAGAATTGCTATTTGAGTTGAGCACGAAGCTCCTATCTAAGTGCGTAGACATTCCTGCTTATATAGAGCCTTCGTGCCTTTGGACCCCGTCCATAGACGTTGGACCCCGTAGGTCCAAGGGGTCCATCACATGACCTCGGTTCTACTTCCAATGGGGTTCTCATTGGTTGAGCCTAAGGTCCTCTAGTCATGTGAGACGTGACACTATCCCCTATCCCTCCTAGCGTCGTCCCGACGCTTAAATCTAGCTAAGGAAATTTATTATAGGAAATCAAAACGCATCTTCCTATTCTATTATGCCACGTACCGTCCGTCCACGTTCTACCATTGCTTATGCTTCTCCCTACGACTTAGGTCCCTTTATTGATCCTGTTCTTCCTAAATACTTCATTCTAGCCCTAGCTATCGAGCGTAATCCTCTGTCCTTCGAGATGTCTCCTTGTTCTATATGCGCCCGATTAGGGCGTCGATATATTGTCCTTAATTAGAAATCCTCGCGGTGTACTAAATGCATTCGTTAGCGCCGTGCGCGGTGCGATGCACGTCCGAAGATGCCTAGTGCTAGGGAGTGGGCGTCGGTAGCCTAGCAGCGGCGGCAACTTCAGCTAGAAGAAGAGGAGTCCATAGCTAAAATCCTTCGTCTATAGGAACAGCAGCGTCAGCTAGATAAGAAGGAGGCTGAGATGATAAGGCGTGGCCTTCGGACCCTAGACGAGTTAGATGCCTTAGAGGAAAAAGAAAAGCAAGAGAAGGAGCGTCGAGAACAGGCGGAGCGCGAAGGCGCTGCGACTAGTTCTAGCGCGGCCTTCGAGATGCCTTCCCCTTCCGATCCCCTCTAGGATCAGCTTACTGCTTTCGAAAACGGCGAAGTAAGTTCCTTAAACCTTATATGTTTTCTTCTAGTTCCTAAGTGTCGTCCTGTTTTATATAGCCCTTCTACTATACCTTATATAGCGGCTGACTATCCTCTTCTTTAGCTTATTTAATAATAGCCTCGACTTTATACTAGATTATTTTATTTTCTTTTAAGAGTTTTAATACTATAGTTAATATATTAACTAGTGCTAGTTTTAATAAAAAGATATAAAACACTAGGTTGATTTTTATATACTTAAGAAGTTTTAGGCAATAATTAACTTTTCTTATAACTGCTTTAATCTTAAATAGTTTAATCTTTTTATAATTAAGTTTATTTAATAGTCTTATTATCTTAATATTTTATTTAAAAAGATAAACTTTATCCTCTTTTTTAAGTCTTAGTCTCTTAAGACGTTTTTAATTATAATAGAACGTTAAGCGTTTAATATAAAACTAAATATTTATAAATAATTATTTATATAACGTAGTTTATAAGCGAGTTAGTAATATAAGTAAGTTAATAGATTTTTCTTAGCATCGTATAAAATATTAAATTTTTTAATTATAATATAAATTAAATTAAAAAGGTTATTTAAAATCGGAATCTTTAGACGAATCTGCCTTATTTTAATAGGTTCGTACGTTATAGCTAGTTTCGCCGCACTTTATATAGCGCCGACGAGGCTTTTATAAAATACTCTTAAGAATACTATCTCTTAG
>QYAM01000128.1:0-59197 GCA_003988965.1 Neobulgaria alba | reverse complement strand
TTAATGTGTTGTGCTTGTTTTATTATATTTTAAAGTGGTAGGGTAGCAGAAAAGTGATCCGTTCGGTGATATGATCCGCTCGGTGATAAACCACGTTATGCTATATACTCTTGATAATATTTTTGTTTTGCCCTAATAATCTAGGGATGCCGTCTATATAAAGCATTCCGATTTAAGTATGCCATCTATGTCACGACGTAGAAGGCGGCTCTTTTTGCTCGCTGACGAGATAAGACTATTGTCACAAATTTAAATCCGATAACAAACCCTACCAATTTCTCGCCCTTCCTTCATCCTGTACGGATCATCAGCCAACAATCTCCTCAACCCCTTAAACTCCTTAAAGCAGTCATATCCCCATCTCGACTCGTCATCCAACAAACGATTAATCTCTTTAAACCAAGGCTTATGAGTGTCCGCAGCGACAACATATCTCCCACCCACAGCCAACCTCCCATTCAAACCCAACTCACTCCGTAACTCGAACTTCTACAAAATAACTAATCGTTCCCCGATTCAACTTCTCGATCTAGTGAATCTTTTGTTATTAACACCACTATATTTTTTGGATTCTCCACGCACTCTTAGTTATGGAACCAATATCAGCATTTTCAGCGAGGTTCGTAATATACTTAGTATTCCGCCTTATGTTTTATTATCAGAAGGGGATAGTGATGTTACGTTTGCTAGGATGATAGTGCGGGCGATAGTTATAATACAGACTGTGTATTATTAAACTTGGTACAAATATGCCACAATTAGGAATTGGGGCATCTGTGATCTTAGGGGATCACCAACAAGTAGGCTAGCTGTATGAGCAAAGAGAGCGAACTTGAGCTAACCACACCGATTCAGGCCTACCATTATCGATTATCTTTCAAGCACGAATAAAATTTAGCGAATTATAGCTCGAGCAAAGTTTCAGAGTGAACTGTCATACAAACATCATTTTACATAGAGAACTAAAGATCAAAATGCCGACCAAACAACCCGATAGCCTCCCAATAGTACTTATCCTTGAAGAGACACTCATAGTAACACCAACAAAATTACATCATAATCCAGCACCAATGTCATTCTCACAGGGGCATCCAAAAATGATATAACCAAGCCAGATCACAAGCTCCCGAGCCGGCTCACCCTCAAAGACATATTATCCGTCCTATCGACTCTCAAAATGCATCCTTCTTGGCTCCCAATCTGCAAGGCTCTGCCCCTCTGCTGCCGAGGGGTCAAGAAGTGTCTGCTCCAACGGATTTACCATCTGCGTATCAGGGTCGTTACTGAATGCCTGATTCGAGGCTGAAAAGGGCATATACCATCCATTCGTGGCTGCAGCGTTACCATCGAACGTGTTCGGTGCATATCCACTCATGTTGTTTTGTGCGCAAACTTGGAAGGGGGGCGGGGCTTGATGTGGGCTTTGCATATTGACGTTCATGGAATTCGTCACAAATCGGGGTTGGACCATCTGTGGCACTGCCATATATGGTGGTGGCATAGCATTTCTCTGGACCCGAGATTGCAAAAATGGTTGGCTATTCCTGGGTGAACCTTGCATGTCCATGGAGAACGCTTGGCTTTGTCCTGCAGAGGATATATGGGTTGTTGGTGAGTGTTGACTATCAGAAGTACGTGGCGTCGAAGGAGGGGCATATGAGCCACTGAAAACGGTAGATTGTGGCAGGCTCTTTGTAGAGCTTGAACTCGTCGAAGCAGGGAGGCCATGGAGCCCAACGAAAAGCGAAAATGCTTGTTGAGCGAGAGTCTCTACTCTATTCCTCATTTCGTCTTCGAAGCCTTCGAGAAATTGTATGTGCTTCTGTTCCACTTTGAGACCAAGTAAAGGGCTGAAGAAAGCCAAAAACTCGCTGCTTTCTCGCGAGAACGCAATGGGAGTGCTTTGAGTCTTGGTATCATAGTCTGTCCGGTCAGCTTGTTTAGAATCTATAGATAAGAGGTAACACTTACATGGATTCTGAGGTCGTGCTACATTGGGGAAGAGAATGTCCCAAATCTCAAAATACTTTTCGATTCTTGAAGATGCCTGGTTTTTCTTGATGCTCTTTTTCTTGTCAAGATTCGCCCACTGGGCATCGCTGATGCCTTCTTTCAGAGTCGCGCTTCTTCGTTCACAAGGAATTTGAAGCTGGCGATGACTCTCGAGCTTGAGAACAGAATCAGCCCTCTCAGAGCCCGTGCTTGCAAATATCTGGTAGCACCGATCACATTGTACTGGATAGTGCTTTCTCTTCAAGTGTTCTCTAACACGGGGGTCAGTAAGATTTCAACTCTACAACTACGGAATGCTTACTTGAGTCTCTGAATGCTGCTAAATCCAGGTCCCTCGCAGGTTCGAAATTGAATTCGTTTGTTGTTATCAGCCACGGTTCCGTCATTCTGGACGCAATATTTGGCGGGGTCTTTCTTGTTAAATGGACATGCAAGTCGGGGAACCTGAACTCCACCCCCTGGACTGTTACTGGGGGTACCCTTCTGCTCTCTCTCATCATCGCCCTCGTCGTCCTCATCATCATCCGGGTGCTCACTACGGTTTTCTGACTCAAGATTCCTTCTCCGCTTTCGGGGATTGGAATACTGGTTTCCGATGTAGGCGTTGTTGGAGCTTCCCTGATCTGGGGTTTCTGCTCCAGGGGCACACTTGGTGATTCCGCTTCGCCAGGGCCCGACCTTTCGGGTGATGTTTGCTGCAAATTCACAATAAAACGATCTGTGGAGGGCCGGTATCAATTGGGTTGCAAGTTCAAGATCGCCTCCTAATGCTTCAAGAACAAGGGCTTCGAGGCTGGTATCCTGTCCACTCCAGTCGTCTTCATCTGTATCCTCGCTGTTCTCGAGATCATCATCCTCCTCTTCACTTTGGTCTGAATCGAGACTATCATGACTAGCAAAAACTGTTCTTAGCGCGGATCCTGGAATTTTGGAAGTCATATTCGACGATGTTGGGATATTGTCTTGTGGTCTAATACACAGTTAGATTATTGAACTTAGCTTCGTGGGGGGTCAATCTCATCCCCGTTCACGAAGATGAGAGCGATCCGCCTTAAAGTTGAACTTGTAGCTTCCCAGGGACCTACTTCCTAGAACCGATTTGAGATTTCGGCCGAAAGTTGTTATTAGTCGCAGGCGGACTATCTGCTGTTGGCTCTCTCACTAGGTCTTTTTTTGCTCCTAAGAGCGGGACTGGTGAAAGGCTGGGTGAACTGATAAACCTAAATCATAGTCAATCATACAGACAAATCTTCAATTGCGGATTTAGAGCTCATTAGTCCCACTTTCGAATTTAATACTCAAGGAGAAGAGATTCACCGACCATGAGGGAGAATTGCTAGGCATCAGCCCAGATGAGTGATTTTCTTCAGGACAAGTCCCACAACTTTCGCAACCAAGAACTGACGATGAAGTCGACCGCGAAGATCCAGTAGTCAGGCATGGAGTGCTTGCCCGGCTAGGACCCGAGTCCTCCTCTTGCTCTTGATAGAAGCTTTCGACGATGCCAGGCGCTTTCGCTGAGTTTGCAACCTGCGACTGACTAGGCTGAGCCTTCCTCGACGTAATGGAGTGTCCATGGTTACCTCGTTCAGAGTCACTCAAGATGAATTCCATCCTGAAATTGAGTCACGGGAGGAATAGATCTTTGCCAGGTTTGGAGACGGGATGAAGGCATTGGTACATTCTCCTAAACTCATTTTCAGTCTCCTATATAGACCTTATGCATATTCAACTAGACAACCTGGCAACAATCATGGCGGAATCCCAATTGCGTGGCGACGCAGATGCGATAGTTGAGTGCGCACTTGCGAACTCATCATGCATGAAGGCGGCCAGTCATCGATCAAACGCTTACCAGGTCCATTTTTTCTTTGCCCACAGCCGACTGATTTGTATGCCGAGAGCTATGCAGGTACATAAGATGATAAGATTCGGTCGGTTGCTGATCAATGAGGTGATGCATTTTGAACGCAGTTGCGTCCCATCCTAACCATCGCATGAAGCGGTCACAATGGGAAAGTCACCTGATTTTCGCATTATAGTATTTACAAACCCAACGATTTGACGTTTCACAATTCAACGTGCCCAACTACTTAAAGAAGAAATGATGGGACTTAACAGTATGTATAGTGGCAGCTACATTTACATGCATGTAAATTAACGTATTCAAATCATAAGTGAGGAAGTTCGTCAGAATAAAACGCCCAACAACAAGCGAGAGTCGTGGCGCACTTGCGTCAACACTTCTTTTGAAGAGGGTCAAAATAAGGCTATTGGCTTTTCAAAATACCCCCAGTAGGCGCAATTGCGCACATTGATTTGTACCGGCTCCGGATCATACACTTCCCTGCATAGTTAAGAACTTAAACCGCACTTGCGTTGTAAAGAACTTGCTATAAGATGTGGTATTTTCTACCCACCGAAATCCAGACACGTTCACGCCGACGCATACTTGTGACCTCAGACAGCACAGATACCCACCTTCAAACTCCAAAATGACTCAATTTGTTGCCCTCCTTACCGTGAACTACTTGAAAGATAATGATGCCAATCCCATCTATTTGGGACCCCAACCCACAGATCCAGGTACTGCCATTTTCAGACCCCAAACGGAGTTGCTAACATCTTCAAGGCTATGGGAGATGAGTTCATATTATACTAGTGATGATGAATATGTTCAAAAAAGCGATATCCTCAGGAGGAAGCACTGAGGACAGCCCAACGACAAGTTACCTAGTGAGTTTCAAAATAGCCTTGATACAGCTTTTTACTGATTTGTTGCTAAGAGACAATGAAGAAAAGTTGTTATGCTGGGGGCCGCCACAGAAGATGGTAAACACCAGTCATTGGCTGGGGGGCCAGAAGAAGAATCCATGGGAAGTAGCTCTGAGATTGAGTGGGGGGATTCAATAGGTCACATGTATAATTACCATTCATTAAATGGCTTCCGTCATTTATAGAATTATGCTTGACAGTAGAGAAATGAAAAATACAAGAACCAGCAGGCTCGATACAACTGCTCTCTGTAACTTTAAGTCTTAGTTCCTGTAGTTGCCTAATTCTCTGATAGGAAACCCAAAAGATACATCCCTTTGATTTTCATTTATAATATGCCCAATGAGGTCACCACATTTTAACACGGCAGGCGAAGCTTACTAAGAGTATGGTAGGAAATCTTCTAACACCAACTTCTTTTCATTCTACCAGAATAAATATATACATTTAAGTTCAGTCCATAAGGAACATTCACACAACCTCCTTCCCATCCTCCAGTTTTCAGAATATCTCCTCATCTCCTGTAGTCAGGCTACCGATGTACTCCACTGACCATTTATGTGTTCGTTTATGTACATGGTAGAGCCCGAGCAAGTTCACTAGCAGTCCCTTGAGAACTTTGGATTGCCAAGAAACGTGACCTCTCAAGTGCCGCTGGAACATTATTTGTAGGCCAAGTCCCTTTTGAGTGATAATCAGCGACGAATAACCTAATGCCCTCCATGATCTTGTCTCTGAGAGTTGGGGCATCCTTGAGCATTGCATCGGTATCGAGCTTGGTGTAAATACTTCCATCTGCATTGGCAATGGTCTTGACCATCAAGCTGAATTCACATTTCTTAATCGTACACCAGTCAACAAACGCGTTGTTTGTTGCCATACCTTGGTCTTGGAGACGGTAGTTGGCAACCGAAACCATCGTATTTTGGAGTCTCGTAACACTGGAAGGGAAGTTGGTCATATTAGCTAAGGAACCGTAAGTAGTAAAGAATTTATAAAGTTGAGCTTACTCGCTTGTAATGTCGACGCCAGCTGAAGCTGCAGCTGTGCGGCTCCCCGTAATCGAATCGTTAATAGAGCCCAGAAGATCCGTAAAAGAAATTGTTGCCCCTTCCGGAAATTTAGATGGTACTAAACTTTAAGTTAGCTGGTGTGCTTAAACTTTCCCTACTTACTACCAGCTTCTATTATTCAGAGCAAGCAGTATAATAAAGTGGATTCTTGTTAGAATGGGGTTAACCTACCTAAAGCATGTGGATTGACCCTTCCTGAAAAACCTGCTTTCTTGAGAGCTTGTGCTGCAGAAACCGGGTCTGGTGTAAGGTTGGTTCCAACTCCAGACGTTCCCTTCCATGGAATATACTGCGCATTATCTGCTTGAATATACTTTACAAACTCATCGAAGTAACAAGTGAGCAGGAAAGCAGTTCCTGAACAATCAGGAGCTAGGACTTTGGTGGTTTTGTCCACAGCTTCCTCGTTCTCGAGTTGATATGCATACCAGTAGTACACAATTTCAAGCTCTGCCGACAGAGAGATTTCGGCGAATGAAGACAAGCTAAAGCTGAGGACACTGAGGAGGATTGCTATCTTCATGATGGCGCACTACAGGTAGAAGAGCTTTTCCTGCAAACGTTGTGCGAGGCCGAGTGAAATGATTTGTTTTCACGAAAGACTGCTGGGGAGGTAGTGCTCTTGTGCTGGGGAATTGAATAGACGGTGTTGCTCTCAGAGACGAATATTCCTAGCTAGGCCATGGGCGGCGAGGACTATTGGGTAATCTCTTTCGAAAAAATATCCTGGTACGGACTATAAGATGGTCTGTGGGGTGACTTGCAATGGGTAGGCTAAATTAATTTATCTATGGGGCACAGATACAAGAATACATCATCCATCATTAAGTAATGTGAGAATAGAGATATCAGCTACCTTGCCGACAACGAGAGCAGGGGTCAAGGTGAGTTACGAAGTAGAGTAAACGTAGCATGCTTTAGTAGACGTAGAGTTTTCTAATGTGCATATTGCTGGATCAGCTGAAAAGATAAGCGAAATCAGCTATAAATTCTATCAGCTTTCAAGAAGGATGCTCAGAGATCAGACGAGCAGGGGAATGAGATAGGTTTCGGTCGTCTAGAAGCACCCCTGTCGGCCCTACGTCTGGCACGCAGGCACAGGGAACAAGATCCGACCGAGCAGAGCTTTCGGGCTGGACTAGTTAGCGTGCATACGCCGCATTTCAGTGCCGTGACTAGATCCCATGAGCGATAATCGCAACCATTCTACTTTTTCTAGCAAGAATGTGGATACAGAATACTATCCGTTTCTCCTTCTAGGCAGTGGGATGATTCAGGATTATTGATTCACAGCATTCATCTAGATTTTTCACTCTTTTAGGCCTGCTTTCGTACTCAAAAGCCAATCAAACGCTTGAGCAAATCCGAGCACACCGCAGCTTTACAACTAGCGTGATACCACTGTTGATCAGTATAGCGTCTTTAACCCTGCTCGTTTTCTGCTCGGGATAGAAGCGGTGATATGTTAATATGAATTGACTAGAGCTATAATTTTTCACTCTAAACTATAGAAAATAGGTTATAATCTCTTAATAAGCGATTTCGGAATTTAAAAATTTCCTGGGCCTTAGATCCCGACACAGTTCTTGGCATAAATATTAGGAAAAGCTACAGCGCTTGTAAAAATCTACCAAACCTTTCATTTTTATTAATATTATGAACGAATGATTATACACTTCGTGCAGAAATTTTCAAAATGACTTGAAAAGGGGGGCATAAAGCCAAATCAAGCTTTGGGCTCCCTCTACTCTAATCTTCGTTCGAATTACGGAGGTTGTAGCAAAAAGTCTAAGCAAAGGCCACTTCTCACTGCTTTTAAATAAGAGGTCGATTTTGGTGCACGAAATGTTAGATTCAAGTATTAAGTGTGGGACTTGGAATCAATTGAAATGCATTATATTTCAAACTCTAAGGCAAGAGACATGGTGCCACCTATGAATGCAATTACAAAGTCTACTTCCTCCCCGGTTCAACACTCTCGCTTAGAGCCAACTGCTCAAAGACCAATACAAACGTAGTATCCTAACCACAAATTTCCGCAGGTGCTTCCGACTGCAGGGTTCCAAGCGTAAAAGTTTGCAAGCGTAACTCCAGCATTAGTAGCAATAGCTGCGCATCCGTCGCCATTCACAACTAAATGGAATTTCTTGCAGTTGGCAACCATTCCAGTCTGGACTGGGGTTGGCGTTGCACTCGCGGCAGAGGTTGTCGTGCTTGCCTTGGTGCTTGTGCTGGTAGTGCCTCCAATGACATTAACGCAAACATAATAACCGAGCCAGAGCGTACCGCATGTAGACCCAACGGCTGGATTCCATGTGTAGAAGTTGGCCAGAGATATACCCTTAGCAGCAGCAATTGAGGCACAAGAATCCCCAGTCGCAACGTAGTAAAATGTATTGCAAGAGGTTGTCATTCCAGTTTGAATGGGCGTTGGTGTTGAGATTCCATTTCCTGCCGAGGTAGTAGTGGCCTTGCTAGTTGTGGTGGTTGTGGTACCAGAGACTGTAGTCGTTCCAATACAGACATAATAGCTCAAGTAGAGGAGGGAGCAATCAGCTCCTACAGCGGGATTCCAACTGTAGAAATTGGCAAGGGATATTCCTGCGGCGGAAGCGATTGCTCCACAGCCATCCCCTGATACAACAAAGTGGAACGAGTTGCAATTGGATACTATTCCGGTTTGGACTGGAGTAGGTGTACTAATGCCGTTTCCAGAAGTGGTTGTTGAAGCAGTAGTGGTACTAGGAGGGGCAGTAGTGGCAGAGACTATGGTAGTCCCAACACAGACATAATAGCTCAAGTAGAGGAGGGAGCAATCAGCCCCTACAGCGGGATTCCAACTGTAGAAATTGGCAAGGGATATTCCAGCAGCTGAAGCGATTGCGGAACATCCATCGTCTGCTACGACTAGGTGGAAGACGTTGCAATTTGACACCATACCAGCTTGGATGGGGGTTGGAGTAGCGATTCCATTACCGCTCGTGGTGGCAGATGCCGAACTCGTAATTGTCGTAATTGTCGTCAATGTCGTTGGTACGCTTGTGGTTGCCACAATCGAAGAAGTTGAACTGGCAGCCCCCTCTTTGATGCAATAGGCAAAGCCAACAACGATAGTACATGAGCTGACACTACCTGCGAGGGGATTCTAGAGCGAAGTTTAGCTTGGTAAAATTTGGTTAATAGACATGCTCTTACCATAAGAATGAATTGTGCAGCCGTAATACCAGCCGCTGTCTCGATAGTTGCGCAAGTATTTCCGGAGACAGGAAGAACCCAGCCGCTGCAGTCACTGACAGTTGATGGCAGGACAGGACCTGGAGGGGTAACGAGATATCCATCAACAAGGGCTGAAGCCAAGGTAATGGCGGACAGAATTGAGGACTTCATGATGGGAAGGCTGTTAGGTGAGTATGAGGATTAAACACGAGAAGAAGCCGAGTGGGTGACCAAGTCATGTCTCATGAACATCGGGATTGCTATATATTCCTAGGCAGGGCTTACTTTTTCTTGCTATCAGTTCAACATGCCACCAGAATTCAGTTGTTACACGACAAAAACAGGTCTCAGCCAGCCTGCATTGCCGCATGGTAACTTTTCGAAGGATGATCCCCTGTAGCTGAATCAATAAAAGGATGTTCCTGTATTCTATCCAGAACCATCACCTGCTCCCTACCCGCGGCCGATGCTAATGGAAATTAAAAGAGATACAAATTCCCAAAGCTCCAAATCCCGAACTAAGAGAATTAACAGGGTTGAAATTTTGAAAATTTGGAGAAGACCGAGCATTCGATCAATATGCACCAAAAACTGGGATAGCAACGTATGATTCATTTAGATTATAATTGCAAGAACTTCACACCGCTTTGCCCTGCTAAGATCGTAGCCCCGAATGATCTCTATGTTGTATTCATTTTGAAATTTCACTAGTGGTGGGTCTCGAGTTGTGAGTCCATGCTTCGCCTCTCGGTTAGCACACATACAAATCCCACTCGGTACAGATCTTCTAGGCCCATAGACCTGCTTGTGCTCAATTGATGTGTCTCGACCCCATTCCCTCGCCTCAACAAGCTTCGTGCGATGGCGGCGTAGCAGTCAAGCTTTTGAGGCACAGCGCGGCTCAAGTGGAATTTCTTTCCGACAATCACCTCAACGTCGTCAGTCACGCTTCATCCAGGTATCACTAAACGACAGAGGCAAAGAATATAGTAGGAGAAACGTGATTCCACAGAAGGAGTCGTAGTTTCACCAAGAAGTGTTAAAGTGTCCAATTTAACGCTTGAGACAGGCGAGGAAAGATTGTGCGTCTGATTAAAGCTTCTCGTTTCTCGCGTATAGCAACCCTGCATCTGTAAGCTCCACGTTGCGGGGAAACGAATATGCCCAAAACATCCCTCTGCAGAGCAAGCATCGGTGGAAAGCTTGCTTTCGTCCCAATGTCACGAAAAAACAAGCTCACCAAGACATCCCCCGCAGTCGATCTTATCCTTGGCCCCGACCCTGTGGGATGGCAAGCTAGGTAGGGTCTTAAAAGTGGTTCATTAGCGACACGGACTCAAACAAGGGCTCTTCGGGTGTAAGCGAACTTTCGCATACTGATGCAAATGCTCTTCATACTATTATATTCAAAATCATTAAAAGGCGTGAATGTCGCTTTTAGGATTATTATTTTAAGGGCGTGTAAAGAAGTAAATCTCCAGAATAGAGTTATTGCATGTAAGAAATCCAGGAGCTAAATGTGCTAAAATTCGTGAATGGGCCATTGATTTCCCCCTGGAGAGGGGCCTGCAGCGTAGCCACATTCCATCCATGCATGCTCTCCGGATAAACCACCCTGCCCGAAGTTTAAGTTCGGAATAACAGCAGAGGCACCGGACCGAAATGGATCGAAGGATCGATCTCGGGAACAGTCCGAATTGATTGGCTGGAAAAGCGCACTACCATCAGTACTCGCCGCGCTGGCGCTTACATTCCATAGGTACGCAGATTCACTTGTTTCTAGATAGCACAGCGAATTCTCCCGCTATACCGCCGGCGTCACTCAAACACATCTACGTTGTTGCCAGTTTACAATACTACAATAGAATAATCGAACCACACATGCTTGTGCAAAACTGCGGCGTATTGTACTTGCAGGCCTAAAAGTTCAAGGATTACGACAACCGAAGCATGGAATTGAATCCCAGGGACCCCAATAATCTTTTACTACACTTTCCGACCGATAGAACACTATTATCCGAGAAAATTCCGTCGTCTGATCGCTTAGACGCTTAGGGATATTTACTAGAGTTTAAACTTACAGAGAAATTTTGTATATACAGATTACTTTAGCTTTTACAATGGGGCCACCGTTAAGTAGGAAGGTAATAGGCAAAAAGGGGCAAACAAATTCAGATAAGCTTCCCTGATGCCTCTTCCTTGAGAACTCATATTTATATGTATGTGTTGCACCTCTCCTACCTTTTGCAAGGTTAATATCTCCGCCTAATATTTGCTTCCAGTCAAGTCAAGATGGACCGCATGTCTTGGCCAACTGCTGCCCGAGCCCTAGCAGCGATCTGGATCTTGAGCAATACTGTAACAGCCATTGCCGATGCGAGTTTTACACTTCCAGTTCTTAGCACCCAGACTCTTGTTGCAACAAGCGCTCAACCGGCCGCAACAGACAAAGCAGGCTTACTCTCATTGGCAAGCAAACCTCTTGCTGCAGCCTTCAGTCAAGTCCTCAATCGCTGCCCAGAAAAATGCAGTATTGCTGGCCAAAATCCGGCTAACTGGACATCTTACCATGATGTGAACCGAATCGCCAGATGCAATGAGACAGTCCTCCTGGACTTCGTCATCCACAATCCTCTGAACGATCCATCCACCAGTGTCAGTATTCGATCCTGCAGTACAGAAGGTCAAAGCACAACCTCTAGTACTTCAAAACGTCTTAAGCGCGATCTCGATCTCTCGTGTGCTCCTGCACCAAACAACAAAGAGATCCAAGTATCTCTTCAGGCAGCTTCCTTGAGCAGTACCACCAACGGTGCAGAAATTGTAGATGCTGCTAAGCAACTCCTCAATTATGTAACCCAGACGAATGCAAGTTGCAACTCAACCGTCATGTTTGCAAACTCAGGTCCCGCATCAATAGGACTCTACGTGGGTTCTCAGATCCAGATACAAGGATTAGCTGCCACTATCTTGCAGCAATTTATCAAGCAACTTCAGCAGAGTGCTACCGAAGGATTATTAGTCCAACTCTGCGGAGCTGATGATCGAGGGGTTGATTTCGCCCTTGGAATTGCCGCTACCGCTGACTCCACTCTCGATTATGTTCAAGACGCTGTAAGAACATGGAGTAGCGGAAAATGCGTTACCTCTTATGCTGGTCAAAACATCAATCTCGCCTCATGGAACTCGGCTACACTGTTGGTTCCCACGCCAGCCAGCAACAGTACTAGCAATGATTTTAGCACTAATGCGACCACAACGGACCCGTCTTCCAAGCGTGCTCTTCAACAAAGAGCAGACTGCACGACGATCCAGGTTGTCTTCGGTGACAGCTGTGGCACTTTAACAACCAAGTGTGGAATTACCAGTGCCCAACTGACTACTTACAATTCCGCTTACTATCCCTCACTTTGCTCAACTCTGGCTGTAGGCCAGCATGTCTGCTGTACCTCTGGAACCTTGCCTAATTTTCAACCCGCTGCGAACCCAGATGGCTCTTGCCATGCTTATCAAATCGTCTCTGGTGATACCTGCTTAGCCTTAGCAACTACTTATGGCCTGACTGTTGATCTAATCGAAACGTACAATCTCAAGACCTGGGGTTGGAATGGATGTGGCAACGTCCTTATTGGAGTCAACATGTGTTTAAGCAATGGCACAGCACCAATGCCAGCGCCGATAGCAAATGCCGTTTGCGGACCTCAAGTAGTTGGGACGACCGCGCCTACGGGAGGCCAAGATATTGCGGATTTAAATCCCTGCCCTATTAACGCATGCTGCGATATTTGGGGTCAGTGTGGGACTACCGAGGAGTTCTGTACAATAAGTTACTCTCTACATGACTGGCCTGGCACTGCCGCACCAAACCAAAATGGCTGTATCTCGAACTGTGGGACTGGAATTGTTATTGGAGACCCCCCCGCACAGTTTAGAAAAGTCGGATATTTCGAAGCTTTCAACAAGCAAAGGCCGTGTCTAACGATGGATGTCAGTGACATTAATACCGCCAACTATACTCATATTCACCTAGCTTTCGCGACTATCACGGCGGCGTTCGACGTCGATATTAGTGGCATCCAAGAACAATTTGATCAATTTGTAAAGATAACCGGCGTCAAAAAAATCATCTCTTTTGGGGGATGGTCGTTTTCTACTGATGCAGACACCTATCCCATTTTCCGTGAAGGCGTCACCGATACCAATCGTGCGACATTTATCTCAAACCTCGTCACTTTCGTTGCGGACCATGCTATCGATGGGGTGGATTTTGATTGGGAATATCCTGGTGCTACAGATATTCCTGGCGTGCCTGGGGGCAGTGTTTTGGATGGCACCAATTACTTCATTTTCCTGTACCAGCTCCGACTTGCCTTACCAACCGACAAAACAGTCTCAATCGCAGCGCCAGCATCATATTGGTATCTCAAGAATTTCCCGATTGAGGTTATTGGCATCGTCGTGGACTACATTATCCTGATGACCTATGATTTCCATGGACAATGGGACTACGGCAGTCTTTTCTCCGATGATGGATGTCCTACAGGAAATTGTTTGCGTTCACATGTCAATCTAACCGAGACTGTCAACGCTTTTTCCATGATCACTAAAGCGGGAGTAGTATCAAATAAGGTGGTTGCTGGAATTTCCAGTTATGGTCGATCCTTCCAGATGGAAAAAGCCGGCTGCTCAGATGAAACTTGTTTCTACACTGGCCCTACATCAGGGGCAACACCTGGTGTCTGCACCCAGACGGCAGGTTATATTGCCAACGCTGAAATCGATGCTATTATTACTTCGGGGGCAGCTATCACTACGTGGAGGGATAGCTCTCTGTCGAACATTCTTGTCTACAATGATACCCAGTGGGTCTCCTACATGGATGATGACAACAAAGCCATCCGGCTCTCTCTTTTTAGGGCATACAGTCTTGGTGGAAGCACAGAATGGGCAATTGATCTAGCCAGCGAATCAAGTGGTGATTCACTTGACGATGGCAACAGTGGTGACGACGGTACAGGCGATTCTTCTGCTCCATGTGACTACAGCGTCACTTTTGATACTCTGGAGGCTCTCGAAGCAGCTGCTGACTCCTATCCACTCTACTGTGTGGAGCTTTATGCTTTGCAAACCCTTTCGACAATCTTGGAAGGAGCTTATGAAAATTATACGGATGTCAACAACGGCTACGACGATGATTTTGGCTACTATGTTAAATATATTAAGGCTCTGGTTCCAGAGGCAATGGAGTCCTGGATGTATGAGAGCCTCGGGGACCCCGCAAACAACGGGCCAGGCCAAGCATTCTTCTCTTGCATAGTCAATCAGAACGGCAAGAACGGTTCCTCTACATCTTGCCCAGCGAGCGTTGGTGGCCGTCATGATGTCTACTACACCTTCACAAATGAAACCGGCTTTTGGGCAGACCTCATCACTGCTAAAGGTGTGGAACAGGACTGGGTTAAGATTGACAAACAGGAGATTCAATTCTGCGTTTACGTAAACCCGAACAATGCAGGCTGTACAGGACTTGGATATGATTATGGCTTTCCGGTCGTGAATGACA
Organism: Neobulgaria alba; assembly: GCA_003988965.1. Taxonomy (NCBI): domain Eukaryota; kingdom Fungi; phylum Ascomycota; class Leotiomycetes; order Helotiales; family Gelatinodiscaceae; genus Neobulgaria; species Neobulgaria alba. Next base: position 44,557 of record QYAM01000128.1, on the reverse strand, counting down.
GTATGGTTGTCTCGAATCCCAAGGATTATGTCACCTCCGCTGGACCTAATATGGAAGTCATCCAAAATGAGCTGGTGGCAATTTACGCTGATATGGTCATGGGATTGTGGAGTGGTTCAGCTCTCGATGCTGTACAGACAATGGCTATGCCTGTAGCCATGCTGCAACAAGCCGTAGAGTCCATGGAGACTGTTAAGAGCATCGGAGAGACTGAGAAGGAGGAGGAAAGGAAGAATCTCATTATTACCGTAAGTTCCTCCCGTGTTAGTATGCTATATTTCTAAGATACTGACTTCATCTAGATCCTGTCCGCTATTTTTGCTGTCGTTCCCTTCATCGGCGAGGTAGGTGCAGCTGCTCTTGGACTCGAAACACTTGCGCGTATCATTTCGCTCACTGGCGACCTTGCCAATGCTGGCCTTTCAATGTATACCACTGTTCTTGAGCCTACAAGTGCACCAATGGCCATCTTCGGCATGCTGGCTGGTGTGGGCGCACTTGCACGTGAACCCGAGAATATAGCAAAGATTGCAACTTTGAGAAGAATGATGTCGGGCGATGATGTTGCAAAGTTGGGTACGCTTTTCGTGGATCAGAGTGCAATGATGCAGAAGATTGCAAAGGTCTGTTTGCTCTAGAAAGTCAAGCGAAAGCTATGGCACTCATTTTGTGGAGGTGTAGTGTTTGGATGTATCACTAAGGTTGTTAAATAATATATTCTTTGTAGATATTATCGTATTTAAGAAATCTATTCATTTATTGCCCGAGGTTCAATTAAAAATAAGTTTATTAGGCACGAAGGAATACTACTATTATATACCCACGGTCCGCGTACTTATAGCTAACCTTGTGCTGCACTTACTGTTGATTCATCAGTGACATTCATCGGAAGTGGTTTCATTCGTTTTCTTATATAAAAGTTATTAACAAGAATTCACCGTTTAGCTCACCACAAATGTATCGGTCCGGTACCTTATCGACTATTGGATGTAAAGTTATTTCCAAAGTATTTATAGTGCGGATTACTCCTTATGAGTTCATCAATCAAGCCTCATTCATCCAAATTCATTCATTGAAAACCCGCCGACGCAAGGTCGAACACCTTGCCTTTGCGAGGAGCGGGAAGAATATTTTTGGGAGAGTAGAATGAATTGTCTTGAAAGAACAATCCGATGTAATTACGCAGAGATTACGGATGGAAAATCCGAAGGAAAACCCCGAAGGAGGGAGAAGTGAATAAAGTGCACATGTATGTATATTTCTATTAGACACGGGAAATAGGAGACTGTCGAGGGAAACGGTACACAGAGATGCCAAACAAAGGATTTACACGATGGACGAGAGTTTTCTTCCTTGTTCAGAGCCTGTCGGTTCACTGTGCCTTGTAGAAATGCATATTTTACTACGGGGAACGATGCCTGGTCTTATACTAGGTATATGCTCGTTATGGTGTTGGTATGCTTAATTCTCTAGAACCTAACCAATACCAACAAATCTCTTTGGTAGAGAAATCAGAGGTCGGTTTTAGCACTTGAATTTTAGGGCATTCAAAAATTAAAAACAGCCCATTATAACCACGGAAAGCAGGCTGTCGTTATTCCATTAGCCGCCGAAAACATATTGTGAATGAAACCTTCGCTATCGTCCCTTATTCCATGATGCCCACCGAAAACGTGTGGCGAATGATATACCCTGTCTTGGAGTCCTTCTTCTCCCCGTCTGAGGCACTTCGACTCCGGAAGAGATCGAACAATTTCCTTTTAGATTTACTCATGATTGTATATCCTCTTCATTGTTCTGCGAGAGAATGTTTGCTCGTGTCTATCTAGCGGTCTTGCGAAGCCGCGTTGTGGTTGGGAGGCTGAGTTCTAGCGCCATCGTATGTTTATCAAAGCATCATATGTGCTCTCAAGTCCGGGCTCCTTTGTGTTCGGATCGCGTTGATATAGAAGACCCTCGGCCTCCTCACGAAGTCTAAGAGCTTCTTCTCCATCTCTCGGCTCCTGCTCCAGTGCCTCCGATAATTTGAAAAGACACCTTGCATGCTCGGCCAACAAGGTTTCCTTATGCATCGTTGTCAGTGTCATGGCGTCCCGGAGATGCTTGCTGTGAGAATCTGTGAGACTAGAGTTTGATGGGACTGATCGATAGTCAACTCACACTGCGGCTTCTAATCTGCCCTGGTCCAGTGCCGTACAGCCCATCTTATAGACGCATGCCGCATTAAATGGATCAGTGCGCATCTGGTCACCCTTCACCCAAAGGTTCTGCGCCTGCATGAAATGGGCCTCAGCTGATTCCAATTTGTGTTCAAAGCGATCGATAGTACCAAGGACAAAACAGGTGCTGTAAGCATTAAATAATTAGGACTTCATTGGGTCACCGACAAACTTACTATGCTGCCATAGCCCAGTTGTATGGCTCAGAAGAATCTATTTCCCGAATCCCGAGTTCGCAAATGTCTCGAGCTCGTTTCAATTGGCCAGCCCAGGCCAGAATCATGGACATGCTCTTTTTGAGAGTCGCAGGGTATACACCCTTCAAATCAATCTGAGTGTTAGACCAATCTAGCCAGTGGTCACGAGCAATCTCTTGCCATCGAATTCCCTCATCAAACTTATTAAGAGAAGCAATCCCATTTGCTACGTTTTCCGCTGCCCATGCTGATTCTTGAGGGTTGAATGGAACGTCATGGGAACGTATCTCGTAGGACTTCTGCAGCCACTCCACTCCTTCAGCGGGCTTTCCAAGACGAACAAGAAGCTGGCCGGTGTGAGAGGTAAGGGGCCCTTGCAATTGAATGGTTTTATGTTCATTGGGTAGCGTGCTGAGCGCTGATGTGTTGACCTGGATCAGACCCTCAAGTTCAGGATATGAATTGATTTCTAATAGGTATCTGTCATCGTTTTAGTCACTCGAGCCATCGCTTTTCATAAATCAGACAACTTGCCTTTGGCATGCATTATTGAGATCACAATAAGTTTGCAGCGCGTAAAATTCTGGATTTGACTTTCGCTCCTCTCTGAAGCAGTCTTTGAGGCAAAGAACGTGTGGCAGCCATATTCCACACCGTTCCCACATCAAGTACAGCTGGGCTGTATTAGAGTCGCGTCGAGGAAAGGCTGCAGAGACCAGTTTTGATGCATCGTTGAAGTTCTTCTGTCTATCCTCGGGGGTCATAGAGTATTTGAATGATGATTGGACTAGTCGGTGGAGGGACAGAGTCCGAGTGTCTTTATCCCGTTTTACCAGCGCGAGGGTAAGTAAGTTTTCGATTACTTCTGAGAAGCTAGATATTGTTAACCACTAATCCAAAGTTTCCGTTTTAAACACGTACCCAAGGTGATCTGAGCAGAAGGCGAGTGACTCGGGTAGGTCTGCAGCATTCGCAGGTTCGAAAAGGGCTTGAGAAATACTGTCAGGTGAGGTGTAGCATAGAACCCCTAATACTACCCGACTTTGTGGATCAAGCGACTTAAAAGAAAAATCCCAAAGTGCATTAATCGAACTATTCCCAGAAATGCCATGCATTTCGCTTGGATGCTGGCTATACATCTCCATAAACTCGGCAATTGACCATCGGCGCCTGTGCATTAATCCAGCCATTTGACAGATCGCTAGAGCGTGTCCACTCAGCTTTTGTGACAACTCATGTGCGGATGTTACTTCATTATCTTTTAGGTTAGTACTAATATCTGTAGAGAGGAGATGGAGCAGAAATCTCCATCCTGTTTCTATGTCCCAAGTTGCGATCTCTAATCCACTATCTGCCGGATCAAACGCAAATGAATGATTGCGTGTAGTGATGAGGGCTTGTCCACGGCTCGCGACAGGCCAATAGCCACGTAGCAATTCAGCGGACTCCACGTTATCATACACAATAAGCCAGCGGCAACCTATACAGCTATGAGTGCTCAGGCTCGTAGTTCAAAATTAGAGAAACTTACAGGTATTCTGGAGCCAGTTGAGTACAAGAACGTGATTTTCATCGTGATCCTCTGGTCTGGCGCCTGGCAGCTTCAATCGCATGGCTATATCGGTAAAACTTTGTCTGATTGTGGCCAGTTTTTCGCTATACACCCAGAATATTGCATCAATCTCCTTTCTTCGAAGTTTATCCTCCACGAATCTCAAGGCTACTGAGCTCTTTCCAACACCGCCTAGTCCGTAAAGGACAAGCGATCGGAATGAAGTATCAGGATCCACTTGGCTGAAATGGTAATTCATTTTTTCAATTATATCAGTTCGATCGAAGAAGCGAGGCGTCCTGATTGTCGGAAGGATTATACAAGGTAGGTTTGCTTGTTCTTCTGACTGAGATGTTCTCCTTGACAGAGAAAGGGAAGAGAACGACGAAGTGTTATCATGCAATGAAGTCGCTCGCTCTGTAAATTTCGAAAGCTTCTCAATACGAGACAGTAAATCGGTGATCTCAGCGATTGCGGATGAAAGCTTCTGTGACAGCGGCTGCCATGCAGTGGCAAGGGACTGTTCTAGCGAAATAGCGTTAGAACCGAATCAATTTGGAGGCATAGGATGAGTATGTTCGCTTACTAGGCGTCGACAATAGCACATCGCTGCGCAAAAATTTAACGATTTCCGATGAGAAAGACAGGAATGCGACACCAGACTCCAAACATGTCTCCTTAATTTGCATGTTCAAGCTCTTCACGTTCCTACAATAGCCATTAAGGATCTCAATCTGGTGGCAGATATCGCGTAGCATTCGAGGAATGCGAGATCTTGCACTCTCCTCTTCTTTTGCAATCTACGTGGAAAGGTTAGAACACTGATCGACCCAATTTTAAACAGAAAGCTTAGCAACCTTAACCGTCAGTCCAACCATGCCCCAAAACACCAAAGTATCCTGTTTTGGCACTAGATGCTCCGAAAAGAACTCGGTGAATGTTCTCAATTGGATCAAGCTCGGGGTGAGTTTCGTAAACTCTTGCTGAGCTGTTTGCTGGGAAGGATCGCCCTGAGTGTTGAGAATCTCCCTCTGAACATCGTCCCACGCGTTGAAGAGGTTCGCATACCTCCGATCTTGACGCTCCAAGGAACTGTAGCAAGTGGTGACGGCGCTCTCCCACTGATCGCAGAACAATTGCTCACTAGGGTAAAGTCAGGTTCGTTGGATAGCAGCGACGGCATGTTTACTCACAATCTCGGAGCCCCCATTGTTGCTTCACCTTGCACCGTTGCAGGAAACCGCAGTGTCTTCTAAACTGAGGTTCTGGAGAAACGATCACGTCAATGGACCGGCAGTCTTGAAAGTGGGTGAAGGTACCCTCTACCCTAGTCTGTCAGTTTCGCCACGTCCGATCAGTGCTACAAACTCAAGGTGCCACCTTCTTTCCGCCGTACGGCCCTGCTCGACTGCTGAATGAGCGGAAGGGTCCTTCTACATGTGGTAGCTACGCTTTGGACTTTCTGTCTCTACCCGATCTGGGTCAACTGATGAGGCTGTAGCACGGCTGTGATTGTCAGAGGGTATGACTGTTTTTGGTCTCGGGTGTTAAATGGTAGGTTTGATAATCTTCAATCTGATAGAGTACTAGAGACGAATATATACGCGAAGTCATATGCCACATCACGTGATTACAGCAATACACGTGACATTGACTTCAGGCAGGCCTTTCTCTTTTCCTACTACAACATGATATGATATCATGATCGCGTTCCTAGACCTAGGCCCCATGCAGGCTTCTAACAGGAATGGTGATAAAAGTCATGATGAATTTGAATATTCTAAATACTCATCCTTATAAAAGAATAAGGAACGAAGGTTGGGTTGATGGCGATAGTTTCATAATTCAAATTTTGGTTCTTCCATCACGTTAAGGCCATATCTGCTCAATCTACCGATCAGATGTAAACTTCCAATACATTGAGCAATAGTTGCTTATCAATACATTATTCGGAAGCAAACTTCCAAGTACCCTCCAGCCCCTACAGCAAGCCAACCTCAATATGCTATTATGTTAACGAGAGTGCCCCAAAAAAGAGTGTGCTTTCCATCTCCACAACCATTTCCGTCTCCACGAGCATCCGAGAGCACAGCGAGATTTACTTCGATTCGGTGACGGGTGTCTTGACTTTTTTCTCCTTCGAGAGGTCAACTTGACGAGGCTTCTGGGGCAGACTTCCTTGTCTGGCACGGCCGAGAGAGACTGGCTTGTCAAGCGGATTGATGTCAACGCGCTGCTCGGGTACGAACCACTTCTTCCAGGGTTGGAGAAGCGTGTCTGTCAGGCACTCCATGATGTTGTTGGGTCCTACGTTACTTAAAGTCAGACAGGCAGATTCAGACAATCAGAGATCCTTGTGGGCTTATACTTACGACTAGCAGATTCTGCCTGATGAATAACAATGGATATTTTGAATTCTGAGTGGGCTATGCTGGGTGCGATGTTTGTATGTCTTTTGGGGGTGATTGTAACCCCCTTATAGCCCCATCAGCCCGCGCTTGTACCTCATATTCGGGAGTGGTGACAAGAGATTTCCCACGTCTAGGATGATCTTTTGCCACGTCAATGATTGGACAACACTTCTCGTACTTCTGTCAGATACCGTCAATTGCTAGTGCTAGTTACAGCAGATCGGATAGAAGTCTGGTCTTATCGGCGACAACTCTGAGTCCGTGTATGGCAAGTTGTCTAGAGGCTTGTAATGACAACAGATCGGAAGAGGTGTTGGAGGAAGCTGTGTCCGACTCGGGGATTCTATATAACATATGTGCCACCCATTATCAAGAGCATATTGCATACAGCAAATCAGGGTAACCTATCACCAAGGTGCCAAGGCTCAAGTCTTCAAACTAGTCGCAAATTCACTATCGCTTAGAGTGATATTCCCACTTTACATCCAAAACTACCATACTCAAATAAAACTATTAGAGGCTGCACACCACACCACCTGGCAATGCCGATTCGAAAGTGGAGTAACTTCCGCGTCAATACCATCTTGCAAAGATACAGACAAGCAAAACCGCAGGCCTTCGCTCCAGATATCGAGATGCAGCAATCCCACACACCACCCCAGGACGTTGCTTCCACAAGCTATCAAATGGCAGCACTGCAATGCTTATTCGGGCTCTCCCAACAAGATTTACGTCGATGGCCAGGTATGACAGCATTTTGCAACTACCTGGAGAATAATTTTCAACCGCTCATAGCAATTGAGTACTTATATTTGTAGAGCTTCATTAGCAAGGAAAAACCGCACGAGGCAGGAGAGTGCTGGCCTTGGCTACATTCAGTCGCTTCTACGTTACGATCAATGGAGGACAAAGATAGTAGTATTGAGGATATATGGAACGCCATGCAGGGCCCCTCACCCGGGAAAGACACTATAATGCCGGGGACGCCAGAGCAGACATCATGTCTCATTGCCATTTTCGCTGCTCTCTGTTGGTGCTCCATGACGCTTCAACCCAAACTTAGCGGCATCAAGATCAGCTCATCCCCCAGCCTCATGGTGCGCCAGCACCATTCAGGCCAGCCGGGGCTCAAAATGGACACCACATACAGACCAATACCAGCAGTTTTTCGACAGCCCAGAGGAACCATGGTGACAAGTCGATGGCGCCAACCAATCGGAGCGCATAGAAATAGACCCCAGGACTCTACTACACTCTATGTATCGAGCTTGAATTATGCCTCGCTGAAACTGACGGGGAAGGTGCGGCTGATCTGGGTCGACAATCTGACCAGCCATCTTGATTTCAATCCAACAAATAGGCAATTGTCAATCTTTAAGTTCCCTAGCTATTGTGCTGTAAGTACACTCGAGGGAAGCAATGTGATACCTGTGCTTATTGGGTAAGTTTCACAAGGCACCATGTTCCCTTCCCTGGTGTTGATCAATTTCCAGGTTACTGCGAGCGTTGTTCGGCACTGAAGGGGATGAGGAGAATAGCTTCCAACCCCATCAGGAGGTTCTGATGTCCTATCGTCTAATTTTCGGCCAGAACCGTGGTGCCCGTAAGCTCGCCAGAGCCTCACTCAAATTGCTAAAAGAGGAGGACCCTACCGAGTACGATCCGCTACTAGATCTACTCTGTGCTCAACCAAACAACCGCAAGATCCGCACTCTCCCCCTGTCGCTGTGGCCCGTTTCATGCTGTAGTATCGGGGGCACACTGCAGGAAGAGAATGCATACAGTTCGCAGGATGACTTTCCGATGCTTGGTCAGCGGCTTGCAAAACTTCGAGAGTTCAATCTTCGCCAACAGCCAAGCAAGTTGCGCGACCTGTGGAGAGACACAAGAGACCCACTTCAATGGTATACCTTTTGGGCAGTCCTGGTTTTCGGAAGCCTTTCTCTTTTGCTCGGATTCTTACAGCTGATTATGGCGATCGCCCAGCTTGCAACATCTCTTTCTTCCAGCACGCCAAAAACTACATAGCACACGCATCAGATCACGATTGTAGTAGGTATTGGTTCCGCTGCAAAGATGATCAGAACAACCATACAGTATCTGGCGCGGAATGAGCTTTATGATACCGAAAAGCCCTACTCTGCCGACTTTGAGATTCAGGAACAAGATGGAAAGAGCGCGTCAAATTACATCCTTTCTGCGGAGCCAATATATGTTAATGCAATTAAGCCAATAGACAATTTTGACCTTGATACCAACGGCTTTTGTACCATCAAAGCGAAAACTACCCTAGATGTAAATGATGCTCTCACGAAACCAGCTGCAGTAGAGGCCACATACCTAGAACAAATTGAAGCTATACTCCACAAGCAATTTCCAGAGTATAGCAGGTTAGAAGGCATAGAATTTGTAGTACGTACCTAACCTGTCCGGACAATCAGTCATGCTGCTTCCTAACCACAATTCTAGGTTAGAAAACGTGACGAGCGCTTTCCGTCGGGTGAGGTAGCTGTTATTACGCACGAACAACCTGCCCGTCTAGCACACAGTGACTATTCTGTTGCCGGAGCGTTACTTCAGCTCAATGCATCGTTTCCAGGGCAAGAGGAGTACTTCAAAAACAAGGAGTTTGATATAATCAAGTGAGTGTTCGATTTTCCACTCAGTATCAGTTGCTATCTAACCAAGCAACACCAGTGTTTGGAGGCCGCTTGTTGGGCTAAATGACGATTGGCCTCTAGCAGTCTGTGATTTCGTTTCTGTGGATGCCGAGAACGATATCACAGTCGCAGATCTTCTTCACTACAACAGGATAGGGGAAAATCAGTTGCTTTATTACAACAGGCAACATCGGTGGTATTATATTGAATTGCAGCAACCGGAAGATCTCTTGGTATTTCGAAACGTGGATTCTACAGGCAAGCGAGCCAGTAAGCAAAAATCACCTGACTCGGTTTAGCGAAGGGTTATTTACTAACACTCTCATGAGAAGAAGCGTTTCATTGTTCTTTTTTCAATCCGCTCTCAAAGAGTCCGCCAAGGCAAAGCTGTGAGGTCCGGTTCGTGGCTTTTCGATAACTTACCTAATCTACCTTAAGATTTTGGGTCGTATGTGCGTGGCGGGGAGGGAAATGGAGATGGAGATTATTCGCCGAGGGGGTATGAAAGTTGTAGCGAATTTGTCTTGAGTCAACTTTTGGTCCAGCTCTTAGAAATTAGAAACTCTCTATTATAAATTTTTAATTACTGTTTCTGCTCCCGAATTCATTGCTGATTCCAAATTAAATAAAGGCCAGTTATCCCGAAACGAAAAATAGGCCATTTGGTTTACATACATAAAAAAGATAATCTATTCAAGGTGAAAAATTCCTAGACGTAAATACGACACTAAATATCAACTTCAGTTACTCAAATAACTTTTCTCTCAATATCTCTATGACTCCATTGTATCCATTGACCCTGAGCCCTCCTGCAATCTTTGGTTATGATCCACCCATTTCTGAATCGTGTCCCGAAGCTGCTTCAACCCGACCATATCCACTGAACCGATCGCGAGACATGTAGTACAGCGCTGACTATTAAGATCGGAGTACCAAGCAAGCACCACAATCAGACCCATCTGTAATTCCTTTCCAAAAGCTTCTTCAAACGCTGTTCTACTTGCCGAAAACTCCATGAAAGGTAGCGTACAGGCAACATCCATTCCAAGAACCTCTGAAAAGTGAGGCCGCAGACATCCAAGGACGAAATCTCCCGTGGTCCGAGAGTTGAGGTCGACAATTTTGTATACACCGGCCTCGTTCGTCATGACATCAACACCAGCAGCTCCATGAAAGCCGCGGCCGTGCAGGTACGTTGCTGTCGTCTGAATAAGCTCCGCGAATTCGGATTTGAGACGAGCTTGTGCCGAGTAGGTTACAGATGATGCCAGCCAGAAGTGGCCTTGTTCAGAGTATATTGGTACGGTGCAGGAGGAGAACCGAACCTGGCCATCAGTCTGGACGTAGAAATTGACCGAGATTGTATCGCCGGGTAGAAAATCCGTCATTATGAGACTAAAGGGATGAAGGTAGGCATTTTCGGCAGTTAGATGTGAGAGTTCCTCGAGGAGAATGCCCGTGATGCCTTTTATTACTGTGGCTTGTTCTTCTAGGTTGTGAATGAGGTATACACCCTCGCCGCCGCCTGCTGAGTTTGATTTGAGGACAAATGGCGGAAGACGAGCGCGGATAGAGTTGATGGCTCGGGCGACTTCATGGTCGAGGTTGCTGACACTCCAGCCTGCTTCGGGAACAGCGAATTCTATCAGCTGCGCTTTTGGGGTGGGAAGACCTGACAGGGCTAGGCCTCTCTTCGAGAGAAGGAAGTAGTGGTCCTCGGGTTTGATGTAATGGCGTATTTTTCCCAGGACGTCGGATGGTAGGAATGGAATTGCCTCAGTATTTCTCATTGATTCTTGAACATCGCCGGCGGATTTGCAAAATTTCGGTATAAATCGACTACCATGATCGAGAACCGCAAGTATCTTTTCCAGGTCATCTTTCAAGCGACTACTCGCCGGCTCTGTGGACACTTCGGGCTCGAAAAATATAACAGGCATCTTTCCCACGAACCAAGCCAATCGTTGCGGCATCACCACAAGATTGATAATGGAAGAGGGGTCATCGACACTGGCACTCCTCCATTTCTGGATGATATACTTGCGATTCCGCGCAAGTGTAGGCGTCAAATCTTTGTTGGAAATAGGGTTGTAGGATATGAATGTTTTGGGGAGCGATAAAGTCTGATTGCGGCTATCTTCAGCTACAAAAAAGTCATGCAGCGTGTCTTCTAATTTGATTTGGAGCATTGCGAGAGGAGACTCTAGGATATAATAATCACAGTTTACAGATAAGTATATAAATTGAGAAGATTCCAATAGCCATATGCCTACCAACAGTCGAAGCAAATGAGTTGAAATATCCAAAAGACAAAAAAGACATCGTATCCAAGAGAAGTTCCTGCCCACAATAGCGTGCGGCGCTATGGCTCCAGTTTCAACGCCGCCTGGGCGAGAGCTTTACAGGTCGAGAGAAACCCCAAATTGAGACAACAATTGAACTCGGCACTCTGCTGAGCAAATTTGGGGCTGTCCGTCGCACAGCCGTCCTTAAGCAGAATTGTGTCAAACCCGGCGGAGATAGCATCTTGAAGTGTTGCCATCACGCACTGATCGACATTCGCTCCTGTGAACAAAAGCGTTCGAATCCCCGCATTCTTCAGATACTCGGTGCAACTAGAGCGTGAATCCCACAATCCTGAATTTCGGTTTTTATGCATCAGCACATCTGGGCGAGCGGCCCTGCACCCTTCTGCGTAGGCTGCGGCGAGTGGGCCATGCAAACTTGCGTTCCACGTATCTCTCATCAGAGTCCGACCAGCATCAACCGTGGTGCCATCTTCCAAGACCACTTTGCCCAGATCCTCCCCCAAGCCTGTGCCTCGGGGGACTTCACCGCATGCAATAAAATCCTCCCCGCCGACAGTGCTACGAGCAGCGATTCCGTAGTCAGCTGCCTTGCTATCGGATTGCCAACCAAACACCCGCAATGCTGCTGGGGGCATGGTCTGCAGGTCGCCTTCGGTGAGCCCCCAATTCAACCATATGACTTGAATATCTGCCCGGCGAGCTGCAGGTAAGGCGTAGTTGAGCAAAGAGTCTTGGGCACGGAACATGGCAGGAACTGCAGTCCCAGCACGAAGGGCTTTGCTTAGCAGAAAGTTCTGCATGTCGATGACCAGCAGTGCAGTTTTGGCCGGATCAATCGCCACGTTGCTAATCTCACAGTCGAGGAGAAGTCGTGGCCGCAGCGGTTCTGCCCCCGGGGTTGGCGGGTGGGTCAAATCCCATCCTGTATGACGGGACCAGGTCCAGAAATTGCTGGGGGATCCCACCACAGTTTTCGTTTGCTCCCTTTCCATACCAATCTCCTGAAATAACGGGTTACTTCGTTCTCGGATGGAAAATTCGAGGGCAAATAAAGGGAAAGGTGCAGTGGTCTGGGCGCCTCTGCAGCGCAACGATATCCTTTTGTACGAGGACTGAGAGATTGTGCTTCCATTGCTTCAATTCAATATGTACTCGGAAAACAAGGGTAATTATATTGGTAAGACAAGCTCCGTGGGTCTTTGCAAGAGCTATGTTACTGCTAATGCCACTAGTGCTACTAGAGCTATACAAAGGTTACCTGCACCTAAGATCACCCCTCACCCTCACCTTTAATCGTCCTAATAGTGTTACTGGTGCTACTAGAGCTATACAAAGGTTACCTATACCTAAGATCATCCCCTACCCTCACCTTTAATCGTCCTAATGGATTTAGCTTGTCTAAGGTAAATCATCCCAAATTCTAGCCTACGTCAGAGGCGCCTCACCAGAGTAAAATTATTAGGAATTATCACTTGTTTTTATCTATCAATTGATTACTCAGAGGTTATTAAAAAATGGGCCCCTATGCCTTAAAGGTATGGGTTTGGGCAATAATGTTTTTAAATCTCCTAAACCTAAACGTTATTCAAGGATATTTAAAGAGGGAAACGTCTAAGATATTCAAAATATTAAATATTCTAGAGTCTTATGCTTTTAGAAGGAGTCCTCATAATATTGAATGTCTTAAAATTAGTGTGCCAATATCAGCCTTTCACAGACGTCTTTCTCCACCAGCTATGCAGCATGTATGAGCCCTCAGACTCCATCATGCATCATTCATCCTCTGTCCAACCCTCTTCAAGAGTCTCACCATTTCAGCGTTTAGCGTATAGCTATCCCCTCCTCCCACACGAAATTCGAATGGTGAATCGACTTCTTGGAGCCCTTGTATGTATGATCGCATTCGCATTATCCGCGATACGATTTCACGTCTTGCCGAGAATGGATATCGCACGGTCAGCTCCTTCAAACCCTAATCTCCCACCTCTCTTAAACATCGATATCGAGGCGACGGCAAAAGGGTTGGCCGCTGTTCGTTTCACGTCGGTCGAGCTGGTCAAGGCATATCTCGCCAGAATCGAAGAGGCCTCCAACTTCAAAGCTGTTCTTCAGGTCAATCCTGATGCTCTAATTGTTGCGCAAGACCTGGACCATGAACGCAACCAATTAGGAGCTAGGGGGTAGGTGGCTTTATATCTTGCCGGACGCCTTTGACCGATTGAAACAGACCTCTGCATGGCATTCCAATTCTGGTTAAGGACAATATTGTCACTAAAGACAATCTAGATGTGTCTGCTGGCTCATATACCCTCCTTGGTGCCAAACCAGCCACCGAGTCTTCTTTAGTTGGCCGGCTTCGAGCAGCTGGTGTAATTGTCTTAGGGAAGACGAATCTTTCGGAATGGGCCTGTTTTCGGGGGTTAAATATTAGTGACGGATGGAGTCCTCGGGGTGGACAGACAATCGGAACTTATTATCCAAATTCTATGTCTGAGGGAAGCAGCTCTGGTTCAGCTGTGTCTGCAGCCTTGGGACTTTGCACAGCTGCACTCGGTACAGAGGTACGTGAAATCGTCTCTCTATGACTGGAAATGGAATGCTGACGTGAGTATCAGACAATGGGCAGCGTGGTAGATCCAGCTCAAGCCAACAATGTCGTTGGGTTCAAGCCTACTCGAGGCCTCATCGGAACAGACGGTATTATTCCGATTTCGAGGCGCCAGGATGTCATCGGTACTTTGACGAGATCGGTCAAGGATGCTGCATACATGCTAAGTAGCATGGCAGGCCGTAGCGAGCAGGATCGGATGACTTGGAATATCCCCTTCGACCCAATTCCAGACTTTACTACCTACTGCAATGGCACTGATCTGAAAGGGATTGTCATCGGCGTTCCTCGAAATACTTTCGACGGGAGTAGCGCTCCGGCACCAATTATGGATTCTTTTGAATCTGCGTTAAGGAGGCTTAGTGCTGCCGGAGCAAAGGTGGTTGACAGTGATTTTACCGCCGTCGAAGAGTTTAAGAAACTAAACCAACAAGTCAAAGGTATTGTACGGTCATCAGAATTCAAACACGATATTGCCGAGTATCTTAAAACTCTGGAGACAAATCCGAACAAAATTTATTCTGTGGAGGATATAATCAACTTTACCAAAACTTCTCCGGCAGAGGGCTACCCTGAACACGACATCGGAAATTTTCTATGGACACAAGGCGAGGGCATTAATATCGAGAGTGATGAATATAAAAACATGGTCGAACAAGAACGATACTTCGGTGGCGAAGGTGGTATTCTTGGAGCTATGGAGAAATACGAGCTTGACATCCTTGTTACACCCTCTTCCCTCGGAGTAGCGAACGACCTTGCTGCAAAGATGGGATTCCCAGTGTTAGCCGTCCCATTGGGATTTTATCCAGAAAATACGCCCGTTGAGAAGAACAGTGCTGGCCTCGTCACGATGGCGCCCGGAATGCCGTAAAGAAACACTCTCCTCCAAGTATTTTCGGGGATACTAACTCCATTATAGATATTGTATTCAATTCTTCACCAAAGCCTCCTCGGATGGCAAGCTACTTCAAGTTGCACACGCCTTCGAGAAGCTCACCGCTGTGCGCGACCAAGGGTCATTGCCGTTCAAGTACCCTACAACGGAATTAGGAGATATTCAAAATTTTGGTGGTGTTTAACACTTCGTAGGTGTGAATTTGAACGAGTTGGAAATACTTGATTAAGTTGGCTTGACTTGGCCCCTTCGGAGGGAGAAATAGGTGACCGACTTTAACATCCAAATTTTTGGATATTCAGATATATTGATGTTGGACTTATTGCCTGTGCGCATCAGTTATGCAAGACTCCTGCTATTGGTTAAATGGTTATTTCTATGGTATTTGTTGTTTGGTTTTCTCTGTATAAGATCCTTAATTAAGTCTTATTTATTTAAATTTATTCATTAAAAAATCATTGGTTTAAAGTCGAACAATGAACTTTGAACGTTTACCTTTTGAAGTATTCCAAATACTCGAGAGCTTCTGAGGGACTATCACGGGTTTAAATGTCCTAAAATTCGTATGCCAAAATCGGCCACTTATTTCTCCCCCAAAGAAGACGACTAAGTGATGATATATCCTAGCCCACCCTCCTTTATACCAGAACCGCTCAGCTTATATTCTAGATTCACGTTCCTTACCTAGAGGTTTCAATCACGCTTCATGCCTGAGTTTCTACCTTACAATCAACTACATATCTGAGTCCCAATCGGAACACTGCCATTCCCAAGTTCCGTGTTCAAAATTCCGTCATTTGGATATCCCGAACACGGTAAAATATTCGGAAACCCGACATCATTACATTAACATTGCTCAAATGCATATAGACATCCCTACTGCCCACCATATAGATGAATGTTCATGAATGAGCATAACCTCAGTCAGGTAACGTGGCACCACTTAGTAGATATTCACCAATTGATATATCTAGCCAGCATCTTCACTTCAAAATTCATATGGGGCTCATCGATCCAATGTCCATTTTACAAAGAAAGTTTCACAACCACCTCAGGAGTCACCATCCATCTTGATTCCAGACGATGCTAGCAGTCAGCCCTCGATCAACAAAAGATCAATACCATAGTTTAGCGCCTCGGCAGGAACAATGTTGTTATTAAACCTATGATTTCTATGCCGCGCTATGATTGAGTGGAGAATATTGTGACGGAACGAGCTTAGAATAGATACCGGCATGGATGTTATCTGTGTGTGATCGGGAGTTTCGGACAATCCAAGTCTTAAGCCAGCATCTCAACGGTTCGGCTCATGAACAGCACATCTGTCGATACCCGAAGATGAGTTGCGGTGTCATGCGATTCAAAGCTGTTCAAAAACACGCTCGAAGTGGAATTCAAAATATGGTAGGAAAGATATAGTTCGTGAGGTAAATAGAGTTTATTGTCTATTAGTGCAGAAACCTACAGTTTAACGAGCTCTGTTAATGTCGTTCTTAGGCCTTCTCAAGATAGTATGTTTGCTTCTGCTTAGCTTTCTGGCTCCCTTGCTCTCCTTTGTTAGTCATTCGGATGCTGTTACAATACGATACGATCATTACTTCTAGTCTTTAGAATAGAGGGTAAATGTTGTTACTTCTAACCGAGTACGGGCTTAGGCGAAAGCGCTATTGCTCTCTTGCTTGCGGTACTGATTATGTCTTATCTTGCTCCAGAATTAAGCGCAACAAGATTTATTATCAAATTTTTGTAACACGTTTATTCGGGAAGCATTGCCACTTGAATTTATGGTGTATATTCAAATTACTTCGCCTGTATTTCGAGGATCAAGTATCGTAATAGATAATAAAGCCTTATACAAGACCATATCTTAATCGCCTTGCCTGTGATTCGGTGCTATCCTTTGACAAATCTGACTCACTGTATCAACCGATGAGCATACCCTCAATAAATGCTCTACACAATAATAAACTCCCTCGAGGTTCTTTCTTCCTCTTCCAGAGCCTCAAGAGAAATGCACGCTCGACCAACTCTTTCATAATATCCCGATCCATCACCGCAATCCTTCAACACGAGCGCAACGATAATGGGTTTAGGAATTCCATAAGGTTGTTTGCCATCAGTAGGTCCCCAGATACCAAGCGCAAAATAAGTATACTCGCAATGCCTAACATCATGACATGGCTTTAGAATCTGATCTTTGAGGTCCTTAATGTCAACTAGAATCGGACCATCAGGTTGAGCATCAGGGTCAGTAAAAGGAATCCCACACTTTCTAAAACGATCTCCAGTCGTTCCTTCAAAAAGAATTGGTCTTTCGTCCAGAAACGCCACAGGTACACGACATGAACAAGTCAACCAGAATCGTCCGTGTAAGCTCAAAGTCCATTTATTGATCGAGACCCCTCCAACAGTGAGGGGCCATTTATTAACTCCAACGAATGTTGCGAGTGGTTTTATTGCGAGTGGTTTTATCTTCTCGTAGGAATATGTAGTGTCCACGAAGTGATGTAGATCTTTTGATATGGCCACAATCGAGATGAGCCCAACTCCAAGTTGGTGCAATGTATTCTTTATACCTTTTTGTACCAATGACAGAAACTCCCCATGCAAGGCCTCAGTGTATATCTTTGATCCAGATACCTGCAGCACCGTGAAAATCTGGTAGGTGCACATTGAAACGTTTTACGATCTCTTCAATTGCAACCAACCTATCCTTTGGGAACGTTATCGATCTGTGGATATAATTGCTGACAAGCTCGTTATACCAGAATTTTAATTGTTTATCTTCTGGAGTGACCGCTGAATTGACTGGTTTTGACCCAGCTTTACCGCACTCGAGCCTTGAGGTACCTCTTGAGGATGCTCCTAGTGATAAAATCGGTTCGGCGAATATACGATTGAGCTATACTCAGGCTGTGATTCCCTATAAAGCTTTTCAAAGCATTCCCATTCCACCCAGTCTTTCGCAAATCGTAAGATTCTATCGGAGAGAATTTCCTCTTGTAGAGTCCAGGCTCTATCACTAAGAATACCACGACGTACGGATCCTCCTAACAAGAACCCTCCGTCATCATCGCTAAAGTGAAGAATGGCCTCTTTCTTTAATCTTGAACTATAAAGTCGGGTTCTAGGTTGTGAATATGCAGTTTCTCGAGCTGCTAAACAGCTTCCGAGAATACCTACGAGAGAACTACCAGCGTCTTCAGCTACAATCGTAAATATAGACTCGCCAAACACATAATCCATCAAAGCCGATTCTTTCTCCCAATCTTCCGGAGAGTCTTGGATAATGCATAAATGATCGATCTGGAAGACTGGGAAAGCATGCTACTCCGGCAGAACGCCCCCTTGCAAAATATATCAATCCAGAAGAGAAGAGCAAAAAAGTTCCCATTCTACCGATCCAAACACTAATACATCACTCAGTTTACTCCTGCCTTTAAAATGTACAAACCAACTAATACACCTAGTCATCCTGATTTTCATCGTCGCTGTCGTCATCCCAACTGTCCCGTGGTATTAAAACAGAGAGAATATCCTTGACACTAATTTCTTCGCGATCATCAGAAATCGTGATACCCTCAAATGAATTCTTGATAATTTCCTCTTGTTTTGGGAGGAGGTGGTCGCCAATAGAAGCTCCTAGCTTCTTAACCATAGCTTTTCGAAGATAGGCGCCTTTCGAAATTAGTCTTCGTCCTGAAAACAGATTGTTGAAGTTGGAGGATTGTTTCACAATACGCAATACAATGGAAAGAATGTCTCTTACCTGGTGTTGACCACAATCTACCCATCTTAGTCTTATCTCTAATATTTTGCCACTCGGGGGTCAATTCTCTATAAGCCTTTATGAGGCACATCCAGTAGTGGAAATACAAGAAGCGCTTTTGTGGGCGGGCATCACTGTCTTTCGGGAACTCTAAGAAGGTTCCGTCATACTCGTCCCACTTCTTTCCAGCATAAATGAACTCGTCTCGGAGACTCTCATTCATCAAGATCAACTGCCACTCATCTGGCTTCCTGGCGACTTCACGTGGAAGTAAACAGAATTGGTAGTTATCGAACGCTCTCTCGAATATTTTTTCCATGGGAAGCCCATTACCCATAGACCACATCAATTTATAGCCGTCACCATCAAAAAGATCCCCCATTGTCTCGTAGCCGATCTTGTAAGAGACCAAGTGAGCCGCTCTTCTAGACTCGTAGGGGCCGAAGCACTTGGTAATTGGACACCAGACAGGTCCGCGCAGTTTAGGTTGGAAGTTATAGTGCTTATATATATCCTTTCTCCATTGAATCTGCTCTGCATCTCGGCCGGGAGGCTTCCCACGAAGGAGGTTATAGAAATAGGTCGACAGAGATATGTCTATACGTTGCTCGTCTTTGCCTACCCCGACAACGATATCGTCAATCTCTGATAGAACTCTATCGCGTTGACGGTGGATAGTCACATCGCCGCTGAATAGCTTGTTTTGCTTCCGAGTAAGATCTCGCATCTCTACTTCGAACTCTTCAGAGGTAATTTTGTTCGCTTTATAGTCCTCTGCAAGGCATGACATACTTGCTCTATTCATCTTATCGATGAGTTTCCGTTGCTCAATAATCGTGCCTATATAGTTCATTTCGGCGACTATTATGCCGTTTTTAGATAAGTATCCTCTCTAAAAGTATGACTGTGGGATTGATAATATGCTTGTCAAAATGTAGACTTACGTCGTCGCTCAGCTGAAGACCTGTTGGTAATTAAGGAGAGTTCGGAGGCCTGATAATTATAGCTTGAATTAGTATTTTGTTACATAATACCAGCTTTAGTATAACTTATACATTGCGCAAGGATACATCGCGCGGTAATATATACAGGAGTTATCTTACCTTGCGTTTAATAGTTCCTTGGTAAGTCTCTAAGCTAATCGAAACTTTTCTCGCTGTCTCCAAGTGACTCGCAGCTTTTAGAGAACTGCTTCGCTCCGGAATTTTGCCCATGAGGTTTACGAATGGCTCTTTGCTAAAGCCTGAACCCAAAGCCATGGTGACGAAAAAGGGATAAAAGGAAATCTTGTTCTAATAGTTGTAGAATTTTGACTTTAAGGTGACGAAGAAAGAGAAGGCGCAGATGGAAAATATTTGAAGGGTTTCGCTTCAGTCTATTTTAGTGCAAACTAGCATTAGCCATAAGCACTCTAGTCAACCACAGTTTTTTCTTCGGATCATAGACGTGCTAATTGAGTATAATATTCTCATGATTATAATGACAGTTTATTTAATTCAATATTTGTAGTATACCGAGAGCTATATTTAAAGTGCAAGGTAGTTCTGCGTCGAAAAATACTTTTTGATTCGTCATATGCCTAAAACGAAACCCTCGGAAAAAAGAGGTCCAAACCTCAAGTTTCTGGGGTATTTCATTCCGTATCGATTAAGATATAAGCAGAGCGCATTGATCCACAAATATTTGATTCCAAGGCTTCGTGTGATGAGTACCGCTTCACGAAACGTGGGAGGCAGGTCCTCCACAGTAAAACCTTTACAAAAAGCATTCAAATTACTGGACTCGGTCCGGATGGGCAAGATTCCACCCCAACAGTGACTCAATGCAACCCATTTCCCATGGCTACTGTCTTGACCTATGAGCACCAATCTTGGGTTGGTAAATGCTGTCCCAACATCGATTACTCTAGTTGGAAGCTTCTTGTCTATTTGTGCAGGACAGCGTTCGTGACGGTCTCGACAACTCTGTTAACCAAGTAGCCATCATAGACAGCACTGAGTGCCAAATCTGCCAAAGTTATGGCATGTGATGAGCCGAACCCCACGTGACCTTGGTACCAAGTCAGGAACGGATTGTTTCTCACCAAGAGTATCCACCTTATCCAAAGGACACATAGAAC
This sequence comes from Neobulgaria alba, assembly GCA_003988965.1. Lineage (NCBI taxonomy): Eukaryota > Fungi > Ascomycota > Leotiomycetes > Helotiales > Gelatinodiscaceae > Neobulgaria > Neobulgaria alba. The sequence continues at coordinate 23,815 of QYAM01000128.1, read as the reverse complement.
TCACTGTTAACACCACTTAGCAATGAAACATCTTCAGACGCGCTCTCCCATAAAATTACCAATACGAACCAATTCTGAGTCACTCGACCTCTAAGCCTCAAGGTCCAAACTCAACAAACTGTCAACAAGACCTCCATTACGAAATCGACAAGAAAAGACAGATTGTCCCAATTTAAGTCCGCTATAAAAGCCCTTATATATTATTTGAGGATGAGTGAGATAGAGATCAGTTAGACTCGATATTAAGGAGCATTTGATTGGCAAAAATGAATAATCGTCATATCGTTATTTTTTCTGGTGGAAGTGCGGCGAATAATTTGGTTGATGTTTTTGGGAAGGTTGCAGAGGATAAAGGATGTTCTTTGAGCTAGTAAGTCGTTTTTATGCTTGGGTTTGAATGATGCTGACAGGAAACCTAAAGTATCATTCCCATTAGTGATAATGGAGGGTCGTCGAGTGAGTTGATTCGGGTATTCGGTGGACCGGGAATTGGTGATGTCAGAAGTGTGTTTTTCCCATTTCTGTCTGTTCTTCAATTTCTGTTCTGAAAATGAGGAAATTTTGGAGAAGCCTCCTTTTGAGATAAGATGGAGGGGAAGACAGATAGAGCTCAGTCCAGAGTTCGTTTTTGACCATGAACATGCTTTGGTCGCGTGACCTTCTTAAACCTTCAATTGCGCCCTTCCTCTGCTCAGTCCAATACTTACATCAGTCACCCTCTCATAATACCATTTGCTGTTGCCCAAAATGCACTCACTAATCTTAATTCCTCAGGTCGACTCGTCCGTCTCATCCCCGTCAACCCCCTCCAACCCTCCACCCTCGCCATAAAAACCCTCTTCAACCACCGCCTCTCGCACCACCCCCCAACCGCTCGCATAGAATGGCTAGAACTAGTCGAAGGCCGTCACCCCCTCTGGACCTCCATCCCCTCCGAAAAACGCGAACTAATCCGTTCCTATCTCAACACCATAAACCTCGAAATCGTAAAACGTCTCCGACCCACCTCATCTTTCAATTTCCAATCCGCCTCAATAGGAAACTTATTCCTAACCGGTGCCCGACTATTCACTGGTAGTTTTGAAAGTGCGATTTATTTACTCGGAGCCATAACCGGTGTCCCAGGAAATGTGAATGTGATTCCCGCCATCAACAGTAACTTCCCTTACCATATCTCTGCCGGATTAGAAAATGGAACCGTTATTACAGGACAGAATTCAATTTCCCACCCCTCCGCACCTTCAGCACCATTACCTATTCCTTCCCCACTACCTTCAACTTCTTCACCCTCGCCTGCTTCCGGATTATCAAAAGAAGGAGAAGAAGAAATAGAACATCTCCGTACGCGAACCGATTCCCTAGACCTCCTCTCCCACGACACAATCGAAGATGCCAATCTCCCCGGTTCCCTCCCTTCCCTACGAAAACAATACATAAACTTCGCCAAAACACATACCGAAGATCTCCCCTCCCCCATCTCCCGAATCTGGTATATAAACCCCTATGGACAAGAAATTCGACCCTCTCCAAATCCAAAAGTATTAGATGCCATTGAAGAATCCAGTGTTGTAATCTACAGCATAGGAAGTTTGTACACGTCCATAATACCCTGTTTAATCCTCCGAGACGTCGGAGAAGAAATAGCCAAATCCACCGTACGACATAAAATCCTAATTCTAAACGGGAGTTTGGATCGTGAGACCCGATCATCATCGAAACTCTACTCGGCAAAAGATTTCGTCGAGGCAATAGCTAAAGCTGGGAAGAGCTCTCGAAAGGGGAAAGGGATGGAGGAGGTGAGAGAGGAGGAATTTAGGGAGTATGTTACGCATGTTATTTATCTTGGGGGGGAGGGGACACCGACGGTTGATAAGGAGGGGTTGGCGGGGTTGGGGGTGGAGTGTGTGAGGATTTATGGGAGGAGGAACGGGGATTTGGGGGAGGGGGGGATGCTGTATGATGGTGCGGCTTTGGGGCAGGCGTTGGGAGCGATTATTGGAAGTGTGGGAAAGGGGGTAGATAGGAATAGGAGGAATACTCTGAATATCGGGGGATAGAGGATTTTGCGGTGGTTAGAGTTTGGATCTTCTGTTTTGACTTACTACTTTTAGTTAGAAAGAGCCGCGCGTTTGTAGAATATTATTCTCTTCACGGGAGGTAGTTAAATTTTTACTGTTCTTGATTGCTAATTGCTTTATTGCGCAGTCTAACGCAGTGTTGCCTATATAGTTAGCGAGATATGATATACCAATTCTTTCTTCTTCTGCCCCTCCTTGAAATTGCATATTACGCCGGTGAATCAACCCTCTCTATACTGAAATAGGTTTCTTCCACTTGCGCCGAATTCCAGACCCCCTTACATGTACAACATGGGACCCCAATTTCGCGAACTGCTGTATATCCCCCGTCTCAAGATCGATCCGGCTGCTTGCCTTTTTTGTTTGCTGTCATAAATTTCATCTCGAGTGGGAATACGCCGTTCCTCGGCGGTTTGTGATTCGGGCCTTTGCCTGTACTAATAGCGGTTCTGCAGACGGGACAACATTTCTTGTCTCCAGCATGGAGGGCTTGAAATAGGCATTCGGAGCAGAAGAGATGTCCTACCAAAAAATTAGTGAATTGCTCCAAAACTCCTTAGTGAAGACAGGCGCATACCGCAATGTGTAACGGTCAAGTCCGTCGGATTGTCCATGCAGATAATGCAATTAAATGCCGCCAATTTGACAGGTTTATTTGCCTCATCTTCGTTCTGTTTCCTGATCACATCCGCCTGTGCCTCTGCCTTCATCGCTTCATACTGTGCTGCATCCTCGACATTGGCAAGATCCACCATTGGAACTTTTGTCATATCTGTTTGTGAAGCCTCTGTTTCCTCTGATTTTGGAGCCGCCTCCACATCTTGTCCTGGCGCTTTGCGTTTTCGATTCGTCCTTGAAGGCGCCATGTCTGTAGGATGTACAGGTGAAGATTCGGTCAGATCGACGAATGAAGATGAGCGAGTTTGGTTGACTGATCTCGAAGCCGCGGGGGGAGGTGTAGGCATCTGTGGGGGCGTATTCAGGAAATCATCAAATAGGGAGTCGGCTGGCGACTGGGATGCTTCAAGATCGAATTCGAAGTTGAGGGGGTCAGCTGGAGCCCGATCTCGCGCTTGCTGGTTCGAAGGGGGAGGGTCATAGAATTGAATTGGCTCGTTGTGGTTTGCCCTTTCTCTGGCGAAGGGGTTGGCGGGAGGATTAGGAAAGAAGTCGGGGTGGTCAAGAGACGGGAGGTTAAAAGTTTGGGGGTTGAAATTGAGAGGTGGCAACCTCAGGGAATCTCTGGTCGAGTTGAAGCCGTTACTGATGTCAAGCGGCCAGGAGGCAACGCTGACGCTCCAGGGCGAACCTTCCTGCGAACCCTCCGAAACTTGATCCCTCTCATCGTCTTCTCGAGGGGTGGAGTGGCCTGTGGTGGATTCTGAGTCCATCGCGCGGTGGGAGAAAAGAGGCCTCCCCAGATTCCAAAGCAGACGAGTCTGCTAGCATAAAGGTGAGCTATTTTCTGTCAAGCAACGACATTCAACAAAGGATCGTCGTACCGGCGTCATGGTGTTGTCCAGCCACAGCGCCAGTAGCTGTGGAGTATTCCAATAATGGCCCGGGGCGCGGAAGTTGTCTTATCGATTAGGCTGTGGCGACAGAGACTCGCAGCTGACTTAGCGCTAAACTTTTGGTGGCATCTCTTACTATTAGTCCCGCCAGTCTTCCCGCCATGAATACCGTTGTCGATACGTCCCACGCCCTCCAACGCATCAATGAAGTCAATTGTCTTATAGGATGATCGCTTCATTCCGCGCTGGTCGTTCGAGCAAGCCATGCGCAGGTCTCTTCCGACTGGCAAATCATCAGGCGCATCGCTATGGGCCCCAATGGAGAAGGCTTTCCTCAACAGAGGCGACAAGCCCAAATGAAAGTCCAGGTACGTGTGGGCCCGCATAATGCAAACAAATCCAACTGGATTACGGCTCTAATTCTGTCTAGCACCTACAACCGAGGCAAGATTCAATGCGATAGGTGTGCAGCAATTGAGTAGTCATGTCTACTCCCAGATATTCCCTAAGGACGTCAAGCCTCCCCCACAACACCTCATAGATCTCTCGAAAGACCATCTCCAACGACACGATTTGCTCGGCAAAATTACTGATACTACCGCGCCAATCAAATTCGATCTCCCTAAGCTCCAAGGGAAGACTCTGGACGAACATTTCTACAAGCTGGGTGTCGATGCTGCCGAACCATATCTTACCATGGCCAAGGACTTCACAAGAGCGAACCCACCACAAAAGCCAAGACAATGGGCACATAGAAGTGGATGGACAAAGTACTACCCAGATGGACGGGCCGAAGAAGTAGAAGCTCCCCAGGAAGATATGCTGTGTTTTGATACGGAAGTATTGTGGAAAAAAAGCCCATTCGCGGTCATGGCCTGCGCAGTGAGCCCGACGAATTGGTATAGCTGGTTGTCACCTTGGCTATTAGGAGAATCCGAGAAGGATAGGCATTTGATACCTTTGGGAGATCCAACAAAACCTCGAATCGTTGTCGGCCATAATGTAGGATACGACCGAGCCAGGGTTGCCGAGGAGTACGATATCAAACAATCCAAGAACAATTTCATTGATACAATGTCATTGCATGTAGCTGTCAATGGAATGTGCTCTCGCCAAAGGCCAACCTGGATGAGACATAGAAAGAACCGCGAACTGAGGGAGAAGCTTGCCAATGAGACCGATAATGAAGCAATTGCTGCTTTGCTTGAAAATAAGGGCTTGACAAACGAAGAGGAGGAGTTGTGGATTGGAAGGAGTTCGGTCAACTCATTAAGAGAGGTAGCCAAATTTCATCTCAACGTAATCCTGGATAAAACAGAAAGGGATGCTTTCAGTGAGCTGGATCCGCCCGGCATCGTGGAGAAGCTCGATGACCTACTAAACTATTGTGCTGCCGATGTCGAAGTGACTCACATGGTTTACCGAAGAGTCTTCCCTAACTTTTTAACAACCTGCCCACATCCAGTGAGCTTTGCGGCATTGCGGCACTTATCATCAGCCATTCTTCCCGTGGATAGATCTTGGGAAAAGTATATTGGGAGCGCGGAATCAATCTATCAGGAACTGTCAATGGGAGTGCAGGAAAGACTTCGTGCTCTCGCAAAAAAAGCAGCTGAGCTTAAAAACAAACCCGAAGATTACAAGATTGATCCATGGCTACGACAACTTGATTGGTCAATTCAAGAGGTTCGATGGGTTAAAGACAAGGAAAGCGAAGATAAGGATGCAGTTCGACCGGCAAAAGGACAAAAGATGCCTGGTTTTCCCAAGTGGTATAAAGATCTTCATGTCAAAAAGGATGGGCCCATGAATATAACTGTTCGCACTCGGATAGCCCCTCTTCTACTACGCCTAGCTTGGGATGACTATCCGCTAGTCTGGTCAGACAAACATGGCTGGACTTTCCGAATTCCTATAGCAGATGCTCCTAAATATGAAAAGACCCAATTACAGAGGTGTGTGACATGGAATGACAACGAGATTGCGTTGCGGGATGACACCGAGGGTATCTATTACAAGATCCCTCACAAGGACGGGCCCATGGCAAGATGCGCAAATCCAATGGCAAAGGCCTTTCTCCCATATTTTGAAAATGGCACACTCTCGTCCGAGTTTCCTTATGCTAGAGAAGCCCTCGAGATGAATGCTTCTTGTTCTTACTGGATCAGTGCCAGGGATCGTATCATGTCGCAGATGGTCGTCTATGAAAGCGATGGTGCCATTTGTGCCCATGCCGACGACGTAGATTCTCTGGAAAATCAGTCAGAAATTGCTTTGGAAAACGATAATGCCATTAGAGCTCAAGCCGACGAAGTTCCTTCGGAAACTTCTTTGGAAAATCCCACAGAAAACCCGACAGAAACTGCTCCAGAAATGGGTTACATCCTCCCTCAAGTCATCCCAATGGGAACAGTTACACGAAGAGCCGTCGAAAACACATGGCTCACGGCGAGCAACGCCAAGAAGAATCGCGTAGGCTCTGAGCTAAAGTCAATGGTAAGGGCTCCTCCAGGATACTGCTTTGTTGGAGCGGATGTGGACTCCGAGGAATTATGGATAGCAAGTTTAGTTGGTGATGCGCAATTTCAACTGCATGGAGGGAATGCTATTGGTTTTATGACTTTGGAGGGCACTAAGGCTGCCGGCACAGACTTGCATTCGCGGACAGCTGGAATTTTGGGAATAACCAGAAATGATGCAAAAGTCTTCAATTATGGACGAATTTATGGTGCCGGCCTGAAGTTTGCAACTACTCTCTTGAGGCAATTCAATCCTAATTTATCCGAAAAGGAGACGACGGAAACTGCTACAAATCTTTACAAAGCCACAAAGGGCACCAAGACAGTAAGGAAAGCTCTTCACAAAAAGGCCTTCTGGCGTGGTGGAACAGAAAGTTTTGTCTTCAACAAGCTCGAAGAATTCGCCGAGCAGGAAAAGCCTCATACTCCAGTCCTTGGCGCTGGCATCACTGAAGCTTTAATGTCCCGTTATTTGAGTCAAGGAGGCTTCATGACATCCCGAATCAATTGGGCTATCCAGTCCTCAGGCGTTGACTACCTTCATCTTCTAATCGTCTCCATGGATTATCTCATTCGTCGCTTCAACATTGATGCTCGCATAGCAATTAGTGTCCACGATGAAATTCGATACGTCGTTCGAGAGAAAGATAAATACAGAACCGCGATGGCTCTCCAAGTCGCAAATGTGTGGACTCGATCCATGTTCTCTCAACAAATGGGTATCAATGACCTGCCCCAAGCTTGTGCCTTCTTTTCAGCCGTCGATATCGATCGCGTATTCAGAAAGGAGGTTTATATCGACTGCATTACGCCTTCGCATCCGGATAAGATTCCCCATGGCGAATTTATTGATATCAATTCTCTTATTACCCGGGATGATGCTAAGCTTGATCCTTCGATCGTCCCAGAAGACCCTCCAAAACTCGAAGATGTTCCCACTTACGTCCCCAGAGTACCTGTCATGGAAGAACTTCCCTCAAATTCAGATCTCTTTTTCATCAGAGCTCAAATTACAGCCGACGATAAGGAACTTCACGAGATTTTAAAGGAGCAGCGCAATGCTGCACAAGACAAACTACCTTCTAAACCAAAAATAATCAAGCCTAAAGTTCTCAACTATGCAAGCCACGCTGAATTAGTGGATGTTTCAGAGCTCTTAAAAAACGATTTCAATAATAGCTTTTCGGGGTTTTCTCACGGTTTGGGGGGGCATTCCACGGCTTCCAGACCACGACCAACTCCAAGATCGTGGTAGATAATTCTATCAAGGCGTCTTGATGTGTTTATATATTATTTCGTAGCTTTTATTGAGTTGCATTGATGACAGGGTTGGTATTCCATGGAGGTCTTTGTACGATATGTTATGTCTTGTATGTCCTATGAGAGCGGTTTTGGACAGTACTACGATTAGAAGTTTGGGATTAGGTCTGGGTTTATTGGGTTGTGTGTACGGCCCATTGGCGTTAGCGGGTGTAGTAATCTGTGTGCGGGATTTTGGTTGGCATGATATGATATACGGGTAGTTAAAGGGATAAAGAAAGTAGCGGCAAATAAGAAATAATTGTATTATTATCCTTGCTTGAATAATAGTGATGATGTTTTTGTTTGAAATCTATTTTATAGAGTGGGTCTTGAATATCTGAGGTGGATATTCTTATCGTGATGAAAGCAGGGGAGATACCTTATTTATCGTCTTCTTTGATAATTTTTGTTTGGAGGGCCTTTTTCCTTGTTTTTCAATATTGCCTTCTACAAATAATTCATCTGTTCTTATATCTTCTGAAATATAAAATCCCCCTAGTATAGATCAATCACAAATTATATTCGCTAATACATCTTGAATAGTGGATCTATCTTATTAACCAAAATAAGGTAAATAGTGAGTAATTTGAAGCAGAGCCCATTTACAGGTCGGGGAATGGTGAAATAAAAAAAAAGGATAGTTTGTAGAGGGTAGTATAAGAAGAAGACGCTAGAATAGAAGGGGGAATAGAGGTCTAGTGTGGAGATAGGGAAAAACCTGAAGACTATCTAGGCTAGAGGACTTAAATCGAGGTTAGAAGAGCTCTTGCGGTATTCAATAGAAATAATAAGGAGAGGGAACGACAAAGTATACTAGGGAGCTTAGTAAGAAGAGATGTTTAGTTTAAGAGTTCTCTACAAATAAGTTATAGTAGCAAATGAAATATTTTTGCGTTACTAGGCCAGTTAATGATAAGTGTACTCAAAGGGGAGGATTCTTCCTCTCAAAGTATAGTTACTCGCTCTATATAACCATAAATCAATTACTTCTCACGCAACCCAATAGTTTCTAGGCTAAAATCAAGCCAGACCTAATAGGTGATAAGCCAATAGGTAAATCAAAACATTTAAATTTAAGACTAAATTAAGGATTTAAGTTAGTGTAATATTCGAGAGCCTCTAGCTAAGGAAAATTGCTTGCGCTTGATAAGGTTTAGGAGGCAACGCACTTCTTGAACTATTTCTCGAAACATTCGTGTTACATCTGTCATACAGGAGTAACATAAGACAAATCTATGCCGAGATATCAAGTTACATGTCCAGAGTTAAAAATTACGCATGAAATTTTACGCTTTAAAGAAATATCAGAAGATGGCTCGAAATACCCAGGTGTACGCCTACGGAGGTATCGCGGTGAATATATGTCAGTACGGTCGTCGAGCGCCATCTTTTGCCTTACACCAAAAGTCACAGACATGGCAAACTCAAGCCCTTGTTGACTAAGGAAGCCTACTATACACTAAAACCCTGTGATGCTCCAAACCCATACGAACATATATTCACCGCTGTACCTCCGTAAAGTGCAATTCATAGCATAATATACTTTCGCACTAGCTGTTTATTTGTTTAACATATTATCATATCCTAATTAGCTGAGGCTTGCAAGCTATCCCAAACGTGATGCGAGTTGTGGAGGCGGTGATCACATATTTTGGCCCGGAAAATATCACTGCTTTAGTATATACGAGCGACTATCTACTAAACTGATGGAATTTTTCCCGAACCAGGAAAGGGCATTCACTTTGACCGATGATGTCAACAATGAAACCCATTCCCTCCCTTTTCAACAGCCCCTGAATTACCAAGTAGTGCAGATCCGGACAAGGTTTCCAAGGCGACCAGAGCAATGGCGCGGGCGTTAATCAAGTAAAAGACCAGGCAGAGTTGGGACAGCAGAAGCCATTTATTCAAGAGATCAATGACTATTTACTTTCCATAAATCTAGCTAGGCTTTCTTGCCAAGGAAAAGAAGTAAATTATTAAACATAGATACCCGCCTCCTCGAGAACCCTTCAGCTGAGCCTTCGAACCACCACGTAAAAATCAAACGCACCAAAAAGCTCCAGGCTTAGGACCAAATTTAAGAACTAGAACTTGGATTTCGAGTGATTCCTTTATTTATTGATTTGACCCTTTGTCTGCTCTTGGAATGGCAGAAAGCCTTCTGCAAATCATAGGCTCAGCGGCACAATTATCTTTCCAAGTGAGCAATGTTTTGACTGGGGATCCACAACAATAACTTGCCACCCTTTCAGAGCGAGTTATCGAATACTCAATCCTCCTACGATGTACGATGGAGATTCAAGAGACCTCAATGGCTACTGGGAAGCTCAAAACACTAAGGTGGGAGATCATTCGCGATAGTGAGAAGGCGTTGGAATTGATGGATATTGTTTTGCAAAATACTGATCAGATAATAAGAACATATTTATTAAGACTTTGGTGTCGAGGCGTGGGGTTCGGCCATAAGAGATATACGTACGATCATAGAAGAGATTGACTCACTCAAGTCAACACTATCTATTATATTGCAGATACACCGGATTCAAACTAGTAGTGCTCAATCTTGAAGCTGGCAGATAAATTGAGAGAGACGAGATTTGAAACAATGCATAATTGCTTCATATTCTAAAAAGATTTATATATTTATCGACGTCCTTTTGGCACCTTCGGGCATCAAGTTTGCGCGGCTTATGGGGCTAATTGCTAAGTTACTGCTAGACTCTTCAACAAGTGACAATATCATGTGAATTTACCCTTTGATATCATTGTTAGGTATATTCTAGGTAGATCGATTAAATCGAGCACACTCCTTCCTGCCGATTTATTATAATAGAATGTTGGTCTTAAGAGGTTTTTGATTGGTTAGAATTGGATAAAATGACAATTAAGTGAATGAGACTTGATTGAGGAGCTCATAGGGAGCAAACCTCACTATAAATGCTAAGAATCTACTCTACATCCGATGGTAGCAAGAACCTACATCCGCCTATGACTAGAACCATATGGCTTGCCGCTCATGCTCCGGCCCGGTACCTAAGATGTAGGAGATTTATAAGAAAGAATGAACTAGAACGCTTGCTAATCACCAGAATAGTCGGACCGGATATGGGCTACAACACCAAGGTCAACATAGAACAATTCAAATACTCAAATTGTAGCTTACTTTGATTTCCTAGGTACAGGTTTCAAGCCTTGGAGTGTACTCTTAGTATTCACAGCAACTGCTAATCATACTCGCCTCAACTATCTAGCAGGTTTATATGTAGAGAAGTGAAAAGGAAGGATAATTCGAGTTTTGAACTTTCGCTAAAAAGCTCTTAATATACCCCTGGCTTTGATTAAATTTTATTTAAAATGCCTTTAAAGAAATAATTCTAATCAAGCTAAAGGCATTAAATGAGTTAGTAAAGTTATTTTACTTTCCTTTACCAGTAACATCCTCTAATAAACTTCTATTAATAATCTACTTGTAAATCTTAGTAAACTTAAAAACGCAAACAATTCACACCGTTAGAAGCCGTTACAGGTAGAAGTCTTAGGATATAAGCCTATACGCTGCCACCCTTTGTTTAAACGGCAGAATTATAAAGTCTTCCCTAAAGGAAGCAGTTCTTAAAACCAATCTAGTATTACTCTCAAATTAGCGTGCTCAGGCTCGGAGGAGAAGCCCCGGGGGGAAGGAACATATTAAATATAGAAATAATCGCTGTTTCTCTTGTTGGAAATATAGCACTTCTTACTAATAAAGCTTTCGAAGTTACTTTTAGGGCTTCCACGGACTTATTACCGCAGAAATTAAAACCAGCCAATTATATCCTTCCCCTACAAAATCCATCCTAAGGACGATAAATTCAAGTATTTTACAATAAATATTTAAGAAAGGTGGTGATTCCTAATCGACAACAACCTTTACCTCAACACCATTATCGTCCGCCTCCTCCCTAACCGGTAAAACACTTTTACGCTCTCCATCGATCTTATTTTGCACCAGCCTCCCACAAAAATATATATAACCCCCAATAAATCCCAAAATCCCACCCAAAACACCCCATCCCAAAGCCCTAATCCCATAAATTGTCTTTACCCATATAACAAGCGTCGGTAATTTACTTAATGCCCCGATAACACCATATGTCGTTGGAGTCGTAGATTTGATACACCAAATTGAGGAATATGATAGAAAAATTGTGGTGAGGCCATTGGTAAGAAGAATGACGGGGTTACTGGCTAGAGTTGAGGATGGAAAGTTGGATTGGAGGTTTGAGAGGGTCCAAGGTTCGAAGAGGAGGGAGAGGATTGTTAGAAGTGGGAGGGTGAGAATGGAGTTGTAGAATATTGCTATGGATATTGAAAAATTCCATTGTTAGTATAATGATTTTCCCGTCATATTTCATAGATTTTCCCCCGAAAAACCTAAGATATAAAAATATGACACGGATAGTAAGAAGAAAGGAAGCTTAAAACTTACCATCCCATTCTCCAAACCCTATATTTTTAATTCCCCTCTTCAAACTTAAAACATACGCAGTCGTAAAAGCTATATTACCTATCATCCAAGCATAGCCCATTCCCAAAACCCTAATATCAACCTCAATATCCAACATATTTCCAGCCACAAAATTCTCTAATATCCTCTTATCCCTTCCCAACTCAGTAATCGTTTGACTAATATCTGACCATGCGGCCATAATAGAAGATAGGATTATGAGAAGGATGGAGGAGATGGAGACAATATTTATTTCATAAACTGACGAGGAGAGAAAAAAGAGTTCTCCGAGAAAGATGGGAAGGAGGGTGAAATTTTTGAGGATGGTGTAGATTGGCCAAGCGAAGTGGCGCAAGGATTGAAGGCTGGTGTATGTCATTAGGACTAGAAGGATGGAAAGTGGAAACCCTGTTGAAATTGTTTAGTAAATGCCTTTCTTGTATGAGAGAGAGAAAGAGATGTGGGGGGAAGCTTCGATTAAAAGGATACAAGAGAGGGGATATAAACATTTCTTCGCTTTCCTATAATCAAATGGAGCGAGTGTTGTGATTACACCAAAACGTTTTAGGGTCAAAATAAAGATAATGCTAAATGCCGACTAGGGTTGTTGGTTAGCTTGGTTTACCCTGGTATTAAGAGAGAGAGAGAGAAATGTTATTTCTTTTCGTAATTCTTTTATTTCCTTTCCATTTTAAGGTAAACATACTTGTGAAGCCAAAAAGAAAAAACTCATATTCCAAATCTCCCCGAAAAGACAAAGTTTATTTGCTAGTATTAAACTCATACAAGCCATCCAATACCTCATCATAGAGAGGCCGATATCTCGTCCCACCTTAGATAGGGACGGTCCTGGCGCCATGTTCAGAAGTAAATAATTGCACTGTCAAGAAAGGGTAGTGTAAAGTGTTCTGTCCAGCCCATCCATTGTCGGCTTCAAGAGTTCGTTGTAGGTAAATTGTGGACTAAGTTGTGTTTTGTATCAACATTTGATGAACCTAATACATTGTAGTCTGAAATTCACCAAGCTAGACTGCGCCACTCCGGACACGCAATCGGGGTTCATTCCTTCCCCCTATTTCCGCTATATGGTACGATTCAAGTTTAATTTCCTAGTATTGATTTTTGTAATTTATTTTATGCATGTTATTTATCCGCGCGGGATTTTAGACGGTTGGTATAATCTCTTGTGCCAGGTTTCTGCCTAGGACTAGGAACTTGAAAATCTTCAAGTTTCTCTAAACTCGCAGTTTTATGTGCGTGTTCATGGAAAAGAGGATGTTGGCGCCAATTCTTCAATATGCGGCACGGGATCTTGGCGCGACTGTTTTGGAAAGTGGGTGGGTATTGGCGAATAGAAGGCGATGACCAGGTGGACCAAGACGACTGCCTAGAATAATGAAGCTAGAAGATAAATGGAATTTTTGACAAATCAGAACCAAAAACTTGTCTCCTAATGAGATCGGGCTTATAGGTATTTAGGCTTTTGTTTGTTGAACCGGATTATCTGTCGGCTTTCCCAGGGAAACCCTGAGACTTAAATACCTACATATTTATCTACGCAGCTGCTAGTTTATTGTATATCTGTGTCCCTCTCTTCCGGTGTGAAATATAGTATTTTTTGGGTTAGCTAAGTTTTGGATCGATATAGGTAGTTATGCTATCATTCCGCTACACTTAGGTAGCCTAGTTAAGAATGAGCTACATCTGAATTTCTTGCGAAAGAGATTCTCACGCCTTTGAACATACTAAACCTGTCTACTTAGACCAAGCGCTCATGTCCTGCATACTTATATCACGCTCCTATTAGTTTACGATTTTTCACCCTAACTTACCTCCCTCTCTACCTCCAAACATACAAATATCACAACTCTAATGCAACTATTCCCTATCCTTCGTTTATCCTTGAAAACAATTAGAAGGGTACTTTCTTCCCTACTCCGTGAAGCCCTCCTCTTCTTTCTCTCCACTAAGCAAAATACTGGGAGAATAGAGAGCACCCACTATATCAGACTATAAGAAAAAATACTACGAAACGCCTCTATAAAGCCAGTCAAATCTATAGTTAACCCTTTTAACATCCTATTTATTCCCCTCCTCCATAGGTAAAATTACACTTAGTAAACATTCGACGACCCCTCCCCTTACCCAAGGAGGAAGATAACGCTATGCTGTTAATCTTCCAACCACCAAAAACTCACATACTTCAGAACATCCCTCCCCCTCCCATCAAACCAAAACCAATCCAAAAAAGGCAAACTAAATCAAATCAAAACTCCAAAACCTAACCATCTCTCTCACCTCACCTCACCTCTCCCATAAAAAACCCCAAAAATATTCTTCTCCCTCTCTACCTTCCAATCGGCACCCCAACCGAAACACCATGCATCCATCCATCACCACGGGATTCAAAAAAGCAAAAAAGCGAAAAAGAAAAAAAAAGGGAAAAAGAACCCACCCCCCTTACGATCAAAACTCAAACTCACCACCATAATCCATCATCGTAAAAAGCAAAAAAGTCGACATACCAAAACACCCCCCCACCTCACCCGCCAATCCCCGCCCTCTCCCAATAAAGTAAAAAAAAAGGCCCCTCTAGAATATGTTGAAAAAAAAAACAAAAGAAAAGCAAAACAAAGTAAAACAATACAAACAAGCCCTTAGAAAAGTAAAGTAGACATACCATCCCTTTAATTGAATGTGAAGGTAACCTCATGAGTCAAGCAGTATCGAACCAAAAAAATAAAAAAATAAAAAAAAAAATGGCATACCAGATTCCAGAATTCCTGCAAGATCCCCAATGCCACACCTTCCTCCTCTCCATTCCATCCCGCCCTCCCGCTTCAAAGTCCAGAATCCAGATGACAGACATACTCCCTTACCGCCTACCTCCCAGACAAGCATGAAATGGCATCAGCCCAACCCCTTCCCCAAACACAGTGCGCAGCTCCATTCACGCCGCCTTAACCTTACTCCCCTCCCTTCCCCCCAAAGAACCGGTGAACAATCCCCCCCCTCCATCGGACGAACACGTCAACCCCGACATCAACTCGGAATCCTTCCCGGACAACCTTCCCTTTTCCCATCCTCCCCTACCAAAAAAAACCCCTAAAGGAACGGTGAAGGGGGTTTTTAAAAAAACAGCATAACAGATCGCAAGGGGGTGTCAGATCCAAAGGCGGTGTGGCATACACCGTACCTGCTTTTGGGAAGAAGAAAAACAAGTAGGGTCTCATGCGAGTACTCCGTACCTAGCTTAACCAGCATCCATGAGGCGGAATTGTGATTTCCAGCACAACACACACACACATAACTCACGCATTTTCATCTCATCTTAGATTAAAGCGGAGCGGCCCAGCTGCAGATCGGATTGCGTTGTCAAAAACATCCCTTCCTCCGGATTTGTATTGATCTGGAACTTTCAGGGTCCTGGATGAACTATCGAACTAAGTCATTGCCCCCCTCAGACCTGAGAAATTCATACTTTTACCCTTTCACATATCATGCTAGAAAAATTTTTCCTTGAGATTTGTAAACAATCAATTGATGCTTAATGCAGACTGAAATACCAATTATCTATACAAGCAGGCTCAATCTGCCTGTAGCCACCCAAAAACCAACCAAAGCCAACCAACCATCCAGCCAGCCACCTTCACCCATCTCAAAAACTCCTCCGATTTCATTCTTTCCACCATCATCCATCCCATTCAAAAATTTTCCCCACGACTACCACCACTGATATTCTTGTTATTCATCCTTTCCACCCCTTTCCATGCATACATGTATACATAAATACACAGAATAATTGAAGCAACCGCAAAACCTGTGACTCGCGCGTAAATGAAGCAAGCAAAACCCAAGCTATCCAAATAAAGCAGTTGTATATCGAACAAGGTATCAGCGGACTGTTTGACTGCAGCCGGAAGAGAGGAGTACAAGACTATTAAAACGGTATAATGCCCGAATGCAACCAAGGAAGAAACGCAACTAGTAAAAAGGACAGGGCAGAAACAATCAGGTGGGCCAGCCAGAGATATGTGAGTGCGAGATTAAGCGCTATAATAATGCGCAGAGGATATTTCGAGGAAAAGAGACGATGAGATATGACGATCCCGATATGCCCAGCCAAGCCAAGCCAACCGAACCGAACCAAACCAGCCCCGTATTGCTGCCCGTGACCTGAAAGGAAATGCCTGCCAGCCAATTTCCCACCATAAACCGCTATATGCATAGAACAAAAGAGACTCGACCGCAAAAAAGGAGAAAAGGAGACAAAAATTGGATATCAAAAAGGTCTATGTATGCTAGGAAAGGAACAAAAGAAATCATGGAGATCGTTAAAGGCGAAGGAAATCTCGAATTCGATTTAGTACACGCTATCTTCTTCCGCACCCTGCGATATCATCGAGGGTGGTGATGAGACATCCGAAGCTTCGATGTCGTCTTCGTAGCCGCGAAGAGCTTGTGAATGAAGACGGAAGGAGTCACCCATAAGCTTGGCAATTCTATGTTGGTTAGCATCTTCTATTTGGAGAGAGAAGGGTTACGACTTACCCCCATACAACAACTTCATCGAGTGTGCTTCCCCAGATGGTGGCAACAAGAGAGCTGAGCTTGGTGTTGTGGTATTCTACAGAGTCATCGTCGAAAAGGGTGCGGATTTTGTTGTACATGCGCATTTCCTCTTCAGTGGCGGTTTCCTCGTCGTGTTCCAAGCGATAGAGCCATAGGCTCAGGATAACCATGAGATCAAGTCCGCAAAGTGGATGTTCGATACTCCACTGGGTGGGCGAAGTGCGAGCAACCCAACGGAAACCTTGGACAGCTGCGATCTCAATACAATTATAGCACTCTTCGATGACGTTGATCATCTCAGCTGAGCGCTTGACCTTGTCTCGGGCATTTGACATAGCAGCAGCTACCTCGTAGGAGTCATGATAACGGAGGGCCTCTTGAATGGACTTGAGATCAACTTCAAGACGAGCACGCGCATTGCGGAACATGGCCATGGCATTGAAAATCAAAGGATGACCCTTGTGAGGGGCACTGAGAGGTACAGATACCAATTCAGGCTCACATAGAGCTAATGACTTTTTCCACGACTCTAATGCAAGGCGAAGCTTGTACTCAGTAACAACATCTTGTAGTGCTTCGGGACTACGCTTGTGATACCAGATTTCAAGGAACAGAGCATTGATCATCACACGAGTAGCAAACGCACTGTAACGCAATTCAACCCCTTGGAAGAGATTGTCATGGGCTTCCATGAATGACGGAGTCTGAGAAACCCTGAGATGCTCAGACCAAGCAGCATCGTCGACGACATTGAGATTCCACATGGCTTCAGTTGATGGTAATTGCAAGTCTTCAAACTCGTTGAAACTGATCGCAGGAGTGTGGTTGTATGTCAGAGTTAAGAGACCGAAGAAGATGTAGACTGCATAGTATGTGCGTCTACAGCCCTCGTCCTCAACCCACTCAGCTCGAGATGGCAGTTTCCCCTCACGACCTTCGGTGCGAAGCTTGAGCTCGTAACGGTTACCAGCGACCATGTTTGCCAAAAGACTCTTGATGGAGCAAGCCCATTCGAGACCTTTGGGGTCCCCACTCCAACTCGCAAAGATCATGTTCAGCAGCGAACTCTGCATGGTCCACAACGGGCATTTACGGGAGCTGAAGTTCTCCTTGTTCTGTAAGAACTGATTGACTAGAACCTTTGACCCAATGTGAAGCACGTAGGCCTGGTCTTGATCAAATGCGTACAGCGCACCGATGGACAACACAGCCAGAAGAAGTGGCGGTGAGACCTCGGTGGGCTTGAAGGATGCAGGGTGCAAGAATGGGAGGTGGTGGTGGAAAAGCCCGAAGTAAGTTGACAGGTACCGGTTCAGTGAGGACAGGCTTGGGAGGCGGAAGCTATCCGGAATCGCGTGGTCTGTGTTGTTCTGGCGAATGTTGTCGAGGATGACATTGCGCTCGTCGTCAGTCATCACGGCGGGGGATTTTTGGGATGATTCTCCGGAGCGGGGTTGCACGGGCGATTGTTGACTTGGTGTGGCGGACCCCGAAGGTGGCAATGAGTTGATCATTGATCTCAGTGCGGGCACGAGGCCATTGCAATCCGACGAGATAGCTCGGTGGATAGGGGGAAGCTGCACCGAGTGGGGGTTCGAGGTGGCGCTGGAGTAGGAAGCCTGCGATTCTTGCGAGCCCGAGGCATTGGAAGTGATGGAATGCGACTTGGACTGCATGGCCGACGAAGGTATGAACGAATCCCACTGCATCCCCGGCAACGAGATGGCACCGGAAGGATAAGTGACGGATGGCTCCATGGGTGAAGCACCGTTGTGAGAGCCAGCCATTCCAGGTCTGTTCTCAAAGGGCCCTACGCCTGCACTTCGCATCGCCGCCGTGGCCTTGTGGTGGAGGTCGGTCATCAACATGGCGGCCGTCTCGAGATCAACCATTCCATCGCTGCTGACTTCGATTTGCTCGAGCGCCGACGTGTCGATAGTGATGGCCGACTTGGAGGGACCCGAAACCGCATTCGTCTTTGGTCCTGCCCGTCTCTTTACGTCGCTGTGGAGAGGAATTCCTCCATCCTTGGCGTGCACAGTTCGGTCGTGTCGAAGCAACAGATCACGTCGCACAAAGGTACTTCTACACTTCATGCACTTGAACGGGCGCTCCTTCGTGTCTGTGGGACAATGTTAGCTCGTTGATCTTGCGGTGGTGGTGAGGATTATTTTTGGGCGATGCAAGCGAGACTTCCTTGCACGCGACCCCAGGGAGGGATGAGAAGAGGGGGGTAAAGCATACGTGATCTCTCGTGTCTGCTGCGATGCTCGCTCCTGCTGAAGGCGCGATTGCAGAATTGGCATTTGTACTTCTTCTCTGGTGCGAGCGACGACTTGCGAATGGTCGATGTCGAGGCCGCCGTGGGCAGAACGGTCATGCTTGCGACGGGCATCTTGTCGGATTGTGGGCGCGATGCTGGTCCTTCCTCTCCTTCTCAGAGCGATGGTTGAATATCGTCTGGCGCGCGAGCTTGGGCGTAGGGCTTAAAGTGTGGCTTGGGTTCGTTGGTTGATCCTGTACATTTGTTTTCTCTGGGTCATCGATGGTGTTGTGGTTGTGGTATAAGATGGCAGTGAGCCAAGATCGCGACGGACGAGTTCTCGGGGCGAAGAACGGTGGTCAGGTCGCGTCGACGGAAATGTGCTAGTGATTAAGGCGGAATGTGCGTCGCCAAAGGGGGGTGATGGAGTATTAAATCGTCGACGATGGTAAAGAGCTCGGCGGCGATGAGGGGCTGATGAAAGGAGGGTAGAAAAGAGAGGGGAACGAAAGAATGAAGGGAGGGACGAAGAAAAGAGGGATGAAGGAAGTGGGTGGGTGGAGGGCGTGGCTTCTGCTTTGAGTGGACCGACAGTGTGGCTCCCTTAGTGGGATGGGAGGGGAACGGATGGACTGAGGGAGGGGCCTCAGCTTAGGGCAGCAGCGGGCGATGGCTGGGGGGGGGCACACGAGCGAGGAAGGCACGGTGGACTTGTGTTGATTTGTGCTGGGCGGGCGTGCGCTGGGAAAAGGGGATAGCTGAACCTGGCGGGGCGAGCTAAAGCAGCGACATTGAGCGCGGACGCGCCTTTGCTCTGGGGCTGGGGCTGGGGGCTGGTTGCTGGCTCGCTACGTTGGTGGCCGCGCCGAGCTCTGGCGGCTGCGAGTGTGGGTGGCAGCGAGGGCGGGGCAGCAGCGACCCCTGCCGGGTGTGCTGGTCCCCAATGGGCCGGCGGTCGAGAGTGGCTGCAACACCCCTCCGGCTTGCGCTTCGGAAGACCAGCGTGTGGCCTCCAACCCGTACGCCAGAACCTCCCCCGTCACCAGCCCGGATGTTCCGCTCGCCATCACTGGCCAGCGACTTGAATTGCCTCCAAGCCCGCCGCGCAGCACTGTGGGCTCACCCGGCCACTGCTCACCACAGCGCTCGCTGCACTGGACTCATGCCCCCGAGGCAGCCTACTTCAAACCCGTCACGATCTCCCAATTCACTGGCCCTGGGACGCGACATGGCGGCAGCTGATCACAACTCACGGAGACGCTGGCATTGAAGCCTCGCAGAATACGTGCGGCACTCAATTGTTACACCTCAGCCCCGGCCGTGGCTGTTGTCATGGTCAGATACGTGGAAGAAGTATATCGCCATACAAATATTGCCTCTCGCCCAGACGTGACCCGAGTCGCCCCTCACTGCGCTCCCACCACCATGGCGGGGTTCATCTCGACTGTTCATGCGACACCAGCAACGCCTGGGAAATGGCACGAGGGATCGCGTATCATATGAGGTTCGAATGTATTTCCGTCTGCTGCTGCTGGCGGCAGTGCGAGGGTGGGGCCCGATTGAGGGTTTGCTCCCATCTGAAAATAGTGGTGTCGCCGGAATGAAAGGATTCCCGGATTATAGCAGCCGCAGAAGAAGTGAGGCTGTTGATGAATGACAACGCAGCAGTCACCAGCACATTATCGCACACCTCAGCACGGCGACTTGGACCCAGCGTACTTGCACCCCACGGAAACATCCCACCAACCAGCTGGCCTGCGGGCTGCCGGGCAGTGGGGGGCAACGAGCTCGCAGTGTACAGTACAGGTAGCCCGGCTGGGAGAGTCGGTGTTCCTCCAGGGCTAAAATAAGAGCAGTCACGGGAGAGGGGATGAGCCTGTGATGGCTATAAGCAGAAAGAGAGCCATTGCCCATGGCCCGATAGAACAATGACCTCTTGAGGACGGCCCCGAGTGTTGACGGTGATGCCAAAGGACCCAAGGAGGGGTCCTGCTCACATTTTGTCTAGCCCGGGCGATATGAGACGGAGGCTCCTCGATGCCCCGGCCTACCAGCGCCCTCGGCATTTTAAGATGGCGGCCATCTTCGAGCACGTGCCGGCCGCCGCTTGCCATCGCTTTGGACCAGAGGGCGGCGCTGAGAAGAAGCATCGAGCTAGTGCACTAACCCCATCAACCCGAGAGAAGACCAGTAATTCTGCCGTTCGATGCTCTTGCCTATCCTCGCGCTGGCCTGACCGCCTAGGCTATCCCTCGCGGAA
Organism: Neobulgaria alba; assembly: GCA_003988965.1. Taxonomy (NCBI): domain Eukaryota; kingdom Fungi; phylum Ascomycota; class Leotiomycetes; order Helotiales; family Gelatinodiscaceae; genus Neobulgaria; species Neobulgaria alba. The sequence goes on along the minus strand of QYAM01000128.1, from coordinate 2,818 downwards.
GAGCCGTCGAGCCCATGCAAATCAGCGGGAACTACCTGGCGTGGCCGAGGATCTCTTCTCTCGCGACTCGCGACCATTTCATCATGAACGCTCCCACGCGCGTCATGTGAAGAGGCGGGGGTCGCACGCTGAGGGAACAAGCGGTCACGGAATCAACCCCTCACTTTGCCTCCCCTCCTCGTCCCGCCTTCCCCCATCCTTCGCCATGAACACTCGCAGCTCAATCCATCTACCGCGTCCGGGCCCAGCAGTCTAGCACGTATGTCCACCTCACCGCTCAGATATTCTTATACACCTCGTCATGCAGCCATGCAGGTTCGTCCACCCGCCCTCTGCACAAGCTGTCCCTCGTCCTGCCGCCGCTTTACACCCCCAACCCCTCCAGGGCGCATCCCCACCGATATTCGTCGATGGGCCATTGGACCATCTCGCCGCGCACAAACAAACGAGGCCGACTCGCACATCAAAAACAAAATCCCCGGACCAAAAGTCTGCCTCCCCCCTTCCCACGAGTCGACGTGCCAAAATAGACCCCCCCAAGGCCCAAACAACAACCAAGGCCAAAGGGCCGCCAAAGTGGCAGCTGGACCACCAATCCACCGCCCTCAGTATCAACCCAGCTTGCCCGCTTCCCAGCGGTGGAGGGCGGATCGACCTCTGACCTTCGCGGATCCACCGCGACAACAAATACCCACGAGGCAGACCAAGCACGAATGCCAGGTACGAGCCCCACATTATACGCTAGGGACAGCTTCCCCGGCCGCCGTTGACAAAACATTCCCTGGATCAAGGCCCCCGATTCCCGATCCATGGGTATGGCTCGCCCCTTGCACAATTTGGACTTCGGTGGATATGAAGGCGTGGTCTCTTGAAACCTCAAAATTCTGGGCTGTGGTGAGTTCGAGATGTTGCGACGGGAACGTAACCATTGGGAATTGTTTTCTCGGAAAATCGTGCGATTTCCTACCAATGTCCATGCGAACACTCCGACTCTGGTGGGCATGCTTTCAACCCTCCTGAACGCTTTACTTGTCGATTAAGGACGACAACACAGCAACGAACACACAAAAGACAACCCCTCCAACATTTTGATTGCCTCCCCGACATCCTCCACCCCTCCCCTGCCGCCCCATAGTCCCAAAAGAAGGAAGAAAAATTCCCACACCGGTACTTTATCGTCCCAATCCACAAAAAATCATCCGTACCTTAACGGCACAGGAATGGAAATAACATACCGCGTAAAACACTGGGTCGTCAAGAAGAGGCTTCGGCTTCCAATTCCACACACCCCAGTCGTAGAACGACTCGCTTGAAAGCCTTACACTTGACCGTCGCCTCTGGGAAGTTTCATTGGGTAGGAATATGTCCGAGAGAGCGGATGGTAGGTTTCGCACGCATGGATTGGGGGATTTGGTCGAAAAATGTCTCGGTCGTCGGCCTTGTATAAATGTTGGTACATACGATAGGGTATGGATTTCGTGTTTGATTAACATTAGGGCAGGGGTTGGGTTGAGAGGTGGAGGGGTATGTTAGCTGCTCGCGGAAAAGGGGTTCCGCCCCACTTGGCTCCGGGATGGAGGGGTTGAGGGGTTGAGCGTCTTGGTGGAGTGCTTTGTGAGGTGAGTGAATGTGGTCACGATGTACCTCCCTTGTCGCGATTCTGGTGTTTGGGGAGTGTGGGATGTGTGTGTGTTTTTTGGAGGGCCGCGTATAGATCAGCAAGTCATCGTTCCTCATTTCTCTTGGGCAAGAATTGTTTCAAAGACCAGGAAATATTTTTGAAAGGGTGGAAACAAAAGGTATAGTACATATATTTCTAGGGTTCGAGCCTCGGAAGATATCTACACATCATTGGTTGAGTGGAGTTTGTAGTTTTCAAAGGTCTTGGGAATGGGAACGGAGCCACGAGGTTTGCACGCGGTGGGGGAAGGATTTCTCGTTTAAGTACTGTAGATGCAATGCACTCACCGTATTTAGGACGTTTTCGTTTGAGATGGTGGGGATTTTTTGGGTCTTTGGCACGTTGAAGTGGTATGAGGATGAAATGGTTTTTGGTGTGAGTATGGTATGGCGGTGGATGTTTCGTCCGTCGATGTCCATGGTAAGATCCTCCCCTTTTTATCTTACTCTACCTACTACTGCTGCTAGAGCTAGCTAGCTCCTTACGCCTCCAGAGTAGAAACCTATTCGGGTAAGTTTTCAAAGGTATGGTAAGGTCCAATCCTTTCCTTTTTAGAATATCCCGAGATTCGACATTGTAAATCATTAGATGGGAGAATGAGATGAGATGAGATGCGATGAACTTCTTTTCTAGGTCTGTTATGGTCTAGTTATCCTTCTCGAACCAAAAAAAAATTGAAAATCACCCCGCTATGAAACACCCCCACCCTCCTCTAAGTAATCTACCAGTACCAGAAAAAGAAGTGTCGGAATCGGAAGAGTTGGAAATTGGGACGTTACATATTCGGTATGGTATGGTATAGGATGATATTATACCTATCGCTTTTAGATCCGACCGGCAGCCGGTAGGTAATAGTTTGGAGGGGAGGGGAGATAAAGAATAATCCTTGAGGGAGAGGGAAAGAGGGGTCGAAGAATCGTTATCGAACGAAGGAAGGGACTTCCTAATTAGGAAGGCAGGTAGGGAAGGGAAGTTCGTTCGCTTGTTCGAGAAGGTTTCGGAACCTTTTTTTTTTTTGGTTCGGTTTCTTACTTTGAGGGGACTGATTGGAATCTTTCTGGGATTTCTTTTCGTGGGGGTTATGGATAGAGTGAGTATGTATTGAAGGTTTGGATGGGGGGGGGGGGGGGGGGGGGT
>QYAM01000127.1:0-59501 GCA_003988965.1 Neobulgaria alba | reverse complement strand
AGAAGTTAACAAGGTGTGCACAGACGTATTTTGTATGTAAAAAAAATTGACGAGGTCCTGATATTAACGAGGTCCTGATAAACCACGTTAATTATTATTAGTATTATTAATTCTAGAATAATACTAGAATAGCTATTTAAATAATTATTTTAATAACTACTTTAATAATACTAATAATAATTCTTATTCCCTCGAAGTTACAAAAAGCTTATTTTAATTACTTGATTCAGGTTCGTCCCTTGGATAAGTGAAAACAGAAACAAAACGATGCTAGAAATTGCAAGCTAACTAGACTATTTAGGGATTATAATTTTTATGGGAGGGCTATTGCTTCTTCTATCTACTTCTGCTTTTGTTGCGATTCATACCTCCAAACAATATACTGGACTCTTTCAGGTGTTATTTCTATGGGATGTGTTATAGTAACCTTTGGGCCAGGATTTCGAAATCCAATAGCACAAAAGGGTCGAGTTGCAATATTTTCGGGATTTGGGCTACTTCCTATAGCATTTCTATTTCATGGATTGATAATTAACGGTTGGTCAAAGCAGCGGTATTAAATGAGTTTTGAGCATCTGATTGGCATGGCCCAGCGCTTGACAGTTGCGGGTAACTTACCATCGGCCATCGGGATGACTTGAATGCAAGAGCGGTAGTGTTGCTCTTGCATATCAACAGGCAGTGAGGAGCTTGAAGATATCGTTCTTGAGATAGTTTGCTAAAGGGAAGATGGGCTTCTCCCTATGGAGAAGCAAACGTGTTGGCTGACCATAAGTAGTGTGCATGGCTGTATAAATCAATCTATTCGGGTGCAGCAGTTACTGCTTTTGCTCTAGGGGGGTTGGATTGCTTCTTCCAGAGGTTCGATTCGCCAGCAACAGACCTACACACCCTGTCATTCGCTTGCCTTCACCGCGAGGGCACCCCAGTCAAAACATCACGGGCTTAATGATGAGCAGTAGGGATCCAGCCCTGCCTCGAACTGGTAGCGTGGAGTTGATCGTCGAGCAACTCTGAATAGTGAGATCCAACTCAATATATAGGGGAAGCTACTCGACAAGAGCCAGCAAAAATCCATCCCCACATTGCCTATCGCCTTACTATCGTCTCGCCAATACATCCTCACTAAGACCCCGTTCAAGGTGCCTTTCACACTTTCTTACGCCTTATTTTTCTTATTATATGCTGAGATCTCTGTGGAGTAACCATCGCATGTAGATGCCCTAAGTCAACGACGAGAATGGCGCCGGGGGTAGGCATCAAGCGTTCAGTACCGCGAACGAGAACCGGTGAGGTAGACTTCTAGAAGTTTCTGCACGCCCTCACTAATTTCCCTAGGGTCTTTGACTTGTCGTTCTGGGAAAGTCAAATGTGATGAGTCCAAACCTAAGTGTGAACGATGCTTACGGCTATAACAGGAATGCTCTTGGGGTTATGAGTCTAAACCTAAGCGCAAACCATTCTCGCGGATACAACGGCGATACCCCTGGAGTGATGTAAACGTGGAGAAGATACTAATACTTTATATTTATTATTTCTTTACCTTTTGCTCTTTATTCCTCACCTACTTAAATGATAACGAGAACCCCTTCTAAGAAGAACTGTTCCTACTTGTAACTTCATCCCAAGCACTGCTCTATTTAATGGCTGCGCTTGCTGCGGGCCATTTGGCAAGAAGTCAGCCTTGGCATAAAATTAGAGCCGCTTACTATTATTCGCTAGCTGTTCACGAACTTAACTAAATACTTTATAATTGCGCGCTTAGATGCTATTTTATAGGCATCTCTACTTTTATATATATACGAGGTAATAGAAACGAGCTATCCTATCGAGATATTTACTTACTTCTTAAAGATATTACATTCGGACAATGACTTCTAGTGTTTATATCTCTAAGGAGCCAGAGACTTGATTCTTTTTAGAGGCGGCCTAAGGACTACTAACTATCTAACTCGGTTCTTCTCTTTGCTTAATATATCTAGATCCCTCACTTCTAGTGTTAGCCCCTCTTTGAAGGCAATTACTTGCTTAATAACAGTACAAATTAAGATAGTTCCGAGATTTACGATGAATTGGTTTTATAGTGGCAGAGTTGCCCCCCTTTCTTACGAGACCAAAGTAATAAGTGGCGATCCTAGCCTCGGCCTTAAAAACTCACAAAGTCAGAAACTCTTAAGGAAAAAGGATTCTTTAGTATCAAATCATATATAAAAGGATGTATAATCTATATAAATTATATACTCGATCCTCTAGGTCATAAACCACAGAAGTTAGAGGTTAGTAAAGCTGTTAAAGATATTCTAAACACCGCGAAAAGAATTCCAGAAGGATATTATTAAAACACCTGTTTAATTCTTATATAGATTTTTGTACAAAGGGGTAACTTTGTTAAACCTCATCTATTTTATTATAGAGGTCTAGAACATAGGTCACTTATATATATAGCCTTAGTTTTCTCTTATACAAGAGACTAGACAATATAAGTTCTCTTCTTTACATTCTTAAACCTTATTCTTCCTTTTATTCACTAGATATAGTCTAGAGGAAGGTATCTATTAGGGGCTATTTATGGCTTATAACGATTTTCAACGAACGTCTAGACGGGGGTCTAACTCAGCAGAAATTAAAAGCTAATAATTATAGCCTTTAGGTACGTATCCTCTATAGTTGATTTTATCGATAAACTAACAAGAGTTGCAGAACGCTGACTAAGCGCTAAAGTTGCTTAAAGTCTTATAGTTAAGACAATATCGGGATGCTACTAAATATAATTAGAGGAAAGTACAGTCCGGGCTGGAAATCTATATGCAAGTTCCCGTCTCTTATTCTTTAAAGAAATGCCATTAATAGGATTTACCTAATAGTTTCATTCCTTCCTTTCGTCCGGCGCTTTTCTAACTTACTACCTAACCTACAACTTGGATTAAAGAATTCCTATGCCATAGATTAAATCAACTCTCGATATCTGACCTATAACTATCGGAGAAGGAGTAAGGGCTTGGTGTTAGTTCTTGGCGACGACGCATATTAATTGGATTATCCGAGAGAGACGATGGCGGTGATAATAATGAAGTAAGGGCAAAAATGTTAAGGAGGAGCCTGCTGCTTAAGGAATGGCAGCGAAGGAGGATAGAGCGGGGGGGGGAATTAATAGTTGAGGATAAGAGGTTTAGAGGAAAGAAGATAGAGAAGGGAGAGTGTAGGATGACCGCTATCTTAATTCACCTAGGGAATAGTAGAAATCCATTTTTTTCTCTATAAAAACGCTCCTTAATTTTAGATGTTCTTGCAGTTTAATATAATACTGCTAAAGTTTTAGATTTATATTAATAGCATAAGCAGTTTTATTATCTTCGTCCTTTAAAATAATTACATCAAAAAAGGAGGCTTTAAGGAGGCCTAATAGCTCTCGAATGACATTCTCCAGTGTATGTCTATTGCTCCCTGTTAGGTGGGAACGGGGTGTTGAAACATCCCACCACGGCTTGTGAGGAGAAGGACATACAGCGGAGCTATCGAATTTCTTTTATGGCGCAATATATTTTGCATACATTTACAGCTAACAATGGCTCCAGCGTGCGACAAAAGAATAACGAACGTGTGATTGACATTTCAATTTCCAACTCCTCTCCATCATCCCCTATGATGAATGTGCCCCGGAACAACCCAATATAATTTGTAATCAGACCGTCTGCTTCCACTTTTCTACTCCTAACAGTGAGCCTCTTCTCCCCTAGAGCGAGGAAAGTATCTCACCTTTATAACGAGTACTATCTCTAGTACATCATCTCCATCCTCCTCCTTAGCCTGATACTTTTGCTCAGACTTATCGTAGCTCTTTGCTGCTTTCTGACAGAGAACTGAAGGTGTGTCACCACCATTTATATAGACTCTAGAGGTCGAGAAGGTTTCTCCAGATCACTTAATACTTAGTACATGCCCTGTCTGCGGCCATAAACAGTCCCACTTACATTTCTTCTCCTAGAGCTCTGCCGTGGCTGTGTCAATGTGTCCGACCGATCATGTGACCAGTTAGTTTCACGGCAGGGCAACAATGGGATTGGTGCGCGCCTTATCTGGAACATCGAGATGAACAAAGAGTGTGGGAGTACGAAGTATTTCTAGGCTTTAGTAAACAAATCAAATGGCAATGCATCTGACTCACCGAGTAGAGGACTTTATAGTGAGGCGATCTGCGGCCAATCCGTTCGACCAAGCATATGACCAAAAACAACAGTTGCGGATCTTTTGTCTACAGGACTTTGTTATATATCTATCCTTCGTCTCTACTTAGGATTGCTCAACTAGATCATCCTAGTTCGATTTACCACTACCACAGTCGCCGATCCTCTATACAAGATCTTAATGCTTTCTCATGACTGTATTGCCATGCGCTAATCAAACAAAGTAGTCATACTGTCAAGATGTATATACTACGAAATATGTCAACTGTACTAAATCACCGAAACACGTTGTAATAGCGTGCGGTCCTCAACCCGTGTGTGGGAAGGCGGGCTGTGGTGGATACAATGACCAATATATAGGATTAACCACGAAAAAGGGAGGAAGGGGTAGAGGGATAGGCTTGTGAATCAGAGTTGCCGCGCTAAGCGTTTTGTCTTCTCTTCGAACCTCGACCAACACTAACACCCAAAGTCCTGACATCTTGATTTTGGCCCCCCTATTTATGACAATTCAATTGTGGTATGTATATAAACACTTAGCGTATCCCATCTGCCCTATCCTCGTCCCCACTACCCACGCCATCGAAGACGTTAGATGCGCGCATCAAGCATATCACGAATTTATATCTCACCCGTAACCTCCTGCCATCCACTATCGATATTACATCTACCTCTCTAGTCCTCCCTTTCATCTCGCGAAGAATGAGCAGTCCAGTTCCACTAGCTATTACCACTAGACCTTCGGATAGCTTCACAAGCACACCATTGACCCCTCCTACCAAAGAAAAAGGGCGTCGCATATTAATCTGGCATATCCTCGACGAAGTACGCAATCGTCAACGAGGCCAATCCTCTTTTCCCCCGTGGCATCGGTTTCCCCTCCAAGAAGACGAATACACCGACCTATTAGTCGAGGTTGGGAGGGAGTCAGATTCTTTTCAAGAATCTTGGAAGCGCAAGCTCAAGTATGTCAGACTCGCGCGGTCTTTCACCGCTAACCTAAATACTTAGATACGATTACTTTCCCTCGATTTCGACCCTTATCCTTCGCGCGCCCACCGCTACTCATGAACGATTTATCACCAACGTTGTCCAAGAAATAACCCGCCAGCTCCAAACCCTCGCATCTGCAGACTCCATCACATCCGATTTTGCGCGACAAATCGACGCATATGGCTCTACTAGCATCTGCTTTCCCGACGGATACGGCCGCCATGATCCTGACGGCTCATTCGGACACAAACAGGCACAATATCCCAGTGTAGTCTTTGAAGTTTCATATTCGCAAAAACGGAGAGACCTACGACGGTTGGCAGATGATTATATACTAGGGTCGGACGGGAATATCAGAGTGGTTGTAGGGTTGGACATTGAATACCAGGGTAAAGGCAAGAGTAAGAACATTTCGAGCAAGGTAGCTACGCTGTCGATTTGGAGGCCAAAGATTACCGTAGACGGTGATATAGAAGAGCTGAGTGCACATCAAGAGGTAGTGGATGCGGTAAGAGGGAACCTGTCTAATACAAGTTCTTTGCTGATTGCGTAGGAATTCCGCGACAAAGACGGCATCGCAAACTCTTCTCCTAGCGCCGGCATCTCCCTCGGTGTCGACAACTTTGTTACAACAGCCTTGCACCGTAGTCCTATGTCCGAAATGATCTTTATCCCCGCCGCGACCTTAGCCGAGTTCCTTGTTGATGCTGAAAATGCTGAGATGATGATAAAAGATAACACAGGAGTGAGACAGGTGCTGGGAAAGGTGGTCAGGAAACGAAGGAGGCAGAGCACACCTGCGGAGGAGTTGAACGAGTTGAAGGAAAGGAAGTTTAAAGAGGAGGAGGAGAGGGCTGAAAAGAGAGCAAGGCCTACGGTACGCTATTTCTGTCAGTTGAAAGCAAGGCAGCACTGCTGACGACCAACTTCACTAGATGCCTGTCACAAAATCAATCAGACCTAAACACCAAATGGAGCTGAACCGGAAGATCTTAGTGACAAAACCTGGAGAAGAGAGCATTATCTTAGAAGATGTGCAGACTCATGTAAGTGGCAGATAGAAGTATAAAGGGATTTTCGCTGACTATAAGCAGCTCGGTAAGAAGGGTCATGCAATCTACCGACAAACGGAGGAAGACATAGTAGATGTGAATTTGACGGCTACGAAATGTATTATCTTTCTTATAGGAGGCAAATTTAAGGTCGGCGATGAGCTAGTAACTGTGCAAGGAGAAGGGCACCTAGTGGAGAATGAGAAGACAATTCAGTTACAGAAGTACACAGTCGTTGTAATTATCGATCAAGATTAACACTGTTCTATTCCAAGTACAGATCCCCTAACTAAAAACCATTCTGCGTCCTGCACCTGTGTGCTCCGAGAGTCATATCTGCTAGGTCGACCTCGCGTGACCTCCCTTCTGTGAATAGCCATTGTGATTCCTGGCCTAGCAACTCTAGATCAGGATTATATCTGCTAGGCCGACCCTGTGTGAACTCTCTTTCTGTAAATTCCCACTAGTCTTCTATACTTATTATCTATGATTAATAAGGATCACTTATCCTTATATAAGGGTCTATAATCTGTGGCAGAGTCCATGGTTCTTCTTGGCCTGATGGTAGCTGCTGTTGTATATTGGCGTGCTTGGATATTAATAGGCATTGGTAGTTCAGAAGTGTCAGATGTAATGGGGAGGATGGTGGAGGAGGTAGTGGTTGGCGCACTGTTAAAAACGCTATAACTATACCCAGATCTTCTTCCGGTGACTCCTGGAACCTCAGAACAATCTTAATAGGTCGCTGAAACTGCACGTCCATTATTATAAATCTGGAAGAAGAAAGAGCATGCAGTGACGATAAGACTTCAGGTATTGACAAAGTACGCTAGGCAGTGACATGTATCGTCAAGCATCCGATATTGCATGCCACGTGACAAATCGCTGAGCCCCGCGGAATTATGACAGAAGCTGAGATGCTGAGTGGTATGTTTGCCTCGCTGGATAATTAGTGGCTATGATGAAACTGGGCTAATAGGTTCGAAGCTCGATTATGTGCGTGATGAACTAACTACCTTTCGGAGAACGATTGAAGACCACCTAACAAAACATTTCGCATAACTACTTTAACTTTAAATACCTCCAAGTCGCATGCCCTTTCAGCGTTTCTGTCTATCATCTCATCGAAATACTTTCCCTACAACCACTAGCATCCCACAAAAGCAAGGCTTTAGGACAGTTGATTATCACAGTACGTCACAGTTCTTTGAATTACTGTCTATATTAAGATTGCGGATGTCGTAGAAATGTGTGAGCAACGCATCCGTCATTACGCAGGATGTAACTATAATTACGCCTATGACTACGCCAGATGCACAGCAGCTCTTGCACGTCCGAGTCAGGAGCTTTGTGTGCCTGCCAGTGGGTCTCTCCGGGATCTTCCACGGTCTCTTGACGTGCAGGATCAAAACCTGCCAGGAGTATGCCCGTCTTGCGCCGGCAGGTCTCCTCCGAGCTCCCAAGGCTCTCAGTAATTTTGTAAGTCTAACTAATAACTAGTACATGGCTATTTTGTGAGGACTTATTGCTTATCAACTATCTACAGGAAGTACCAGTGTTCAAGGTTGGCCAGATAAGAGGTAGCGAAGGCATGTGGTTATAGAAACACGAGAAATCTCATGCTCTTATTTGCCAAGTAATGCAAGCCTTTCGCCTATCTTTGTGGCTTTAGGCACCTTGTAAAAGTGAGACTTCGGGTAGCTATGACACTCATCTATCATCGATCCTAGAATACAAGTGTTTCTCAACTTTCTGCTCAGAGTCCTGCCGCTAGAATGTTCATCAGTAGTTTGTCCAGAGGATACACAATTGTGCTTATATATACACCTCAATGTTTGAAAGAAGATTACTTCCGAAGCTCAGTGCATTATATACGGAAAGGGGTTGTTATAATTAAGAAATTGGTGGAATCACCATGAAATGCCTATAAAACTGCCCACCGCCTAAACCCAAGCCTGCTGTTGCATCAATTATGACAACCTTCCAGCGCTCGTAAGGCAAATTATTCGGTGGATGGAAAGTACTCTGTATATACTAACCCGCAAGCCAGTGGCTGGACGGGGCGATGGGGGTGGGAATAGTGAACGCCCGGTTTGGTGTGAAGCATAGGCCATTTCACTAACTTGATCCGGAGTAGGGTGGGCAGATCGAGCACTTCGCTTACGTAGTAACCTCACCCCCATTGTTTATCACCTCCAAGGCACTTCGCGACATCAAAAAACCGCCAAAACCAGTCATGACCTCAACTACCTCAGCGACCTCTTCCGAACGCAATCCAAGAAGAGTAGTCTTGAGGCTTAAAGTTGGCGATTTTGAAGGGCGCGGGTCTTCGGAGTATAATAATGCCATCAAGGCATATCTTTTGTTTGCAGGACGCCCAACGAACGAACATGAAGCAAACAAACACTACGCCCACATCGAGCCTCTTCAGTCCCCCGAGCTTCGACAAACTTCATTTCACATCATCATAGACATCGAGAAGGATATGGCTAACGACGGGGAGTTTCGGAACCTGCCACATGAGATCTATCGGATTCGCCGCAATGAACAAGATGCTTTGTAAGAGTTAAGCGTTCCCTTTCCTTCGAAATGTTGTTTACGTTTAATAGAGAAGTCAAGCCATTCCGAAACCCCCTTGAAGCGGCGAACTTCCTTTCCAAGATGCGCAAATTCACTAATACATACGCTTGGGCAAAGTGATACTAAAGTCCATTGGGATCCTCGCGGAGACGATAGCGGCAGCGGAGGTAGAAGGGATATATTTGCGAGCACGAATTGAAGATTATGGGCGGTAATCTGCCGCGCATCAGTGGCACACACATAGTAGTTTGAGAAATGAGGTTGATAAATGACTGTCTCGAGCAGTATCCTAGTGTCTCGTACTTTCATTTTTGGTGTTGCTAGCTAGTCATCTGCGTCGCCGTCATCAATTCTTCCACAAGCATCGTTGTTTGAGGCCTTTATTCTCTATTTCATTCTCTGTTTCATTCCATGTCCTATTCTTTCTTGAGTCTCCTCTTGAGGCAAGTGTCTCACCAGCAAGTCATTCCACCAATACCTCTTGCTGCTAGTAATTCGTTCAGGAAGAAGTTTTGCGACTGCCGCTCGTTCCGAGCTGATTTTCTTATAGTGCAATCTCGAGAACAAATGTTCATCAAGAGGCTGGCTAACCCCTCGGGGTGAGGAGACAACGCTAGGCATTGCCAGAGTGCGCTAGTCACTGACAGAGCGCGTCTCGATCATGGTTGTTTGTTAAACTCCACAATAACTTTTCTCCTCTTATTATTGGTCAGATCTACCAATGCATACATGAGTCTACGGGAGGCCTTTCGTTGTCGGCGAGGCGTTGTCTGTGATCTCATTTATTCCTCCTTCTCTTTCCTGATCCTCGCTCTATGGGTCATGGTCATGATATTGTTTCTCCTAGGGAGATACCCTCCTTTACTATTTTATAGTTATCGACCTAATAATCGTATTCTAAATAGCTATATAAGAACGCGATATTAGGCTATAAATTTAGCTTATAAAGGGCCTGGTTATTTATACTATTTAGATACTATATAGCATATCGCTCCAGGGTGTTCTGTCTTGAATCCAAAGCCCTTAAAGCGGGATGAGAGAGGTAGCTAGCCTTTAGGGTAGCATTTCATAAACCGGGAAAACAGGCACGGCTGCGAGGCTGCCGCTCAAAAGCAAAAGCCTCTTTCGCGATACAGGACGGGCTCCCCAAACACCACCAACACCGACACGACACCTGTACCACCCTGACACTCTCAGTGCTACAATTTGAGGGAGGGCAGGACATGTTGGGAAGAATCTGGAACTTTCTTCCTTGCAGATGAGTCTTGCGAGTATTATAACTTTCTTCACCAAGATCCCCACGCCGCCTGAGCTACCCTAAGCCTTGCGCCTCGAGCCCATTGCTTGACCATCGACTATTAACATTTAACATGGGTGCATAATTTATCTTCCATGATCAATATAGTCTTGAATCTGACCTTTCTCAGGTGTCCCCAAGTTCTTTAGGTGGATCAGCGAACGCTATCCAGCAATCTCCCAGGTCATCACCGAGAATGGCATACCAGAATTTGACTGTCCTTATGTGAGTCTTTGTCTGCCTAGATTATTGGAGATCGGAAACTCACAGTACCAGCTTGACATGAACCAAATTGTCCACAATTGCACGCACAAGGACTCTGACGATGCGACTTTCCGAATGACCGAAGAACAAATGTTCATCCAAATCTTCAACTACATCGAGCACCTTTTCGGCAAGATTAAGCCCAGACAATTCTTCTTCATGGCTATCGATGGGGTTGCTCCCCGTGCGAAGATGAACCAACAAAGAGCTCGTCGATTCCGAACAGCTTTAGATGTCGAGAACGCACGAGAAAAGGCGATTCATGAGGGAGAAGAAATGCCAAAAGAGGACGCATTCGACAGCAATTGTATCACACCAGGCACCGAGTTCATGTTTAAATTGTCACTGCAGCTAAAGCACTTTGTTAATAAGAAAGTCTCAGAGGATGTAGATTGGCAAGGAGTTGAGATTGTGCTCTCTGGACATGAAGTGCCAGGAGAAGGAGAGCATAAAATCATGGAGTACATTCGATTGGCGAAGGCTCATCCCAACTACAATCCTAATGTACGACATTGCTTATAAGATCATTTCGATGACGATGTCCTGAGGCTTGGGGGCTTAACGGGGGGGGAGGAAGTTCAGATAAATTCAATGATACGAGCTTATTCCAACAGTGTACTCTTTCACTTGGAAGTACCATTCTTTTGTTCTCGTTGATTTCTTCTCACTAGTTCTATCGCAGACCTCTTCAGACACTCCACGAGACGAACATTGTGAAGCACAACGACGATAATCCTGGCGTTGATTGATGACTAGCGTTTCTGGCTCAACCTTGCGTCGAGGAGCAGCCTCGACCAAAAATCTTCTGAGGGGTTTATGCGATGTGGACACGACGACACTTGCTAGAAACGGGGAATCCCCCCCAAGGCGTATTGGGCAGCTTTGGAAGAGCAGGCTGGGAATGGACGTATACTCTAGGGCATCAAAATAAACACTCTTCTGTTGCTAATAAATAGCAACTGGCTAGATAGTCAAGTTTCAGAGCAAAGCTCATTCGTCCCGTTCATTTCATCCATTTCATCCATTTCATACGCCCCATTTATTCTAATACTTCTAATCATTCCCTTCCTTACGTTCCATCCATTCCATCATGCTATATATAAGTCTCGACGGCCCGGCCTAAGAATCTCTAGCGAGATATATTGGGTATGCCAGGAGCGTTTCCTTCCATCGCTTTCTACAACCATTCTTGTCGACGTCCTCTTTGATCTTTGAGAAGACAGAAGCTAACAGTTTCAGTCAACGTTTCTAACCATCACGCCCTGCGGGGCAGCTTGACTATGGGAGCACGGAAGGTTAACACGAAGAATTCTGAGGATGCCGCTCTCCGTAAAAAATGCGAGAAAGAGGTAGCCCCAAAAGACAGAACATATCAGTGCGAGTACTAAAGTCTATCTAGAGCGGAAGTGCCTGTATGAACCCTTCTTGGACAACAAGGGCAGATATGGACAGAATCTATCCAGACGAGGATATGGTCACAATCGCCGTCGACATGCGCAACGCGGTTTCATCTGCAGTCCAAATCTTCACGAAAGATGACGAATACATTGATATGGTTGGGATGGATCACAAGGGATATATGGTCATTGTACCTTGGAAGAGCGAACGGTCATATTTCTGTGTAGGAGAATGTCGGGTTTGTTCTTTGCAGAAGAAGTGAGGCTATGATTACATTTAGTTACAGGAGTTGCTGACGTTGCGTCAGAAACTGCATGGCTAAGACCTTGGATACCGGAATTGTTATGAAAGGCGGGGTTTTCTGATAGGCTGGAAGTGTTAAGAGGACCCTTTTTGCTGCTTCTGTGTCACTGACGAGGATCTTGATAGCATCCAGAGCATTAAGCTAGTAGACGTTTCCAGTGAGATTTCCTGCGTAAAGTTAGTATGAACCACGCAATATTTTGTTGGCTATACCATTTGGTATATCTCTATCCTCATCGCCACCACTAATCTTGTCTTTATCTCCATCTTCATCTTTATCTTTATCTTCGTCTTCATCTCTATTTCCATCTCCATCTCTATTATCTTCATTTCTATGTTTCTCTCCTTGAAATACATGTCAAGTTTGTTTACCATTCAATATACGGTTCTTTTTAGGCTCGTCTAATGAAGCTGTTACGAGACGTCGCTTTTGAGGTGTGACTGATGCCGTAGGTATTGAAGCATGCGATACGGGTATGCGCGACATGGGCATCTTGATACCTGCTGGCTATTAATAATTGATCTCAGAGAAAGCATTATGCGTCGAACCTAATGCTGGAAGATATTGACCGCAAGCCTCTACAGCGAGATCATGGAGGCATTTCGATTTTGGAGCCCTTCCCTACCATACCGTGAGCGATTGTTGAAGCAGGTGCTGTATTTCTGCTAATTCCGTGATACAGAGCGTAATCATACATAAGAAAGGCGTTTCAACCCCTAGCGTTGGGGCACTGTTTCGCAAAAACTTGCCCACTCGTACTCGTCTCCCCTTTTGTTGAGATGAACGACTGTCCAATGATTTCCCACTTTCTGTCAGAAGCGCGATGGCCTTGTTCAAGTAAGTTTGTTGCATAGAATATAACTTGTATTCCGTCCTAGCTAAATTTCCCATTTGGTTTTCTATCTTCTCGATATATTTTGCAGTTCTTTCTTCAATCATCGACATAATGGCTCGGATCTGGAATAAATCGATGAGATAGGTAAGATAAATTAATGGGATGGATGGGTAGATGGGTGGGTGGAATGGATATACTGTATGTATGCGCCTATGATCTGGTCCCTTGTCTAGGGACCCAGCCACCATGCATGTACACGGTGTCAAACTTTCTACCAAATTTCAAGGCTGCCTGCTTCACGAGTTCCTGATTCATTTACAATCATCACTTAAATACCTCGTGATAGCCACCTGAAAAATCTCCATCGTACGCAGTCCATTACTCCTCCACTGCCATTTCTTTTTAGCAGCTTTGTTAAAAGAGTCCACATAGTCATGACAACAACTATCGACAAGCTAATGAAGGATGGGCGTATTGTGACTCAGGCCAGAGTAGTCGTTCACACTACAGGTCCGCTTGGTCCAAACACCCCAATGAGCGATAATCATTGGTCTATTTACTTGCTTCTGTCACAGGGTGGCTCTCTCCGCTTGAACATGAGAGCAAACTGGGATAACGAAGCTGAGGCAAAGGACACAAAGGGAATACTCGATTGCTCAACACATACATACATCCAGACAAAATCTCGTATCGAGTATTGGGACTATCCAGTCCCAGGTATCTCGATTAGGCAGATTTGTATTCTTCTTTGGAATAAAGAACGCGATTCGTATGAGATGTCAAGGGGAGGGTCTGGTTGCCGCTATTGGGTGTAAGTGGTGTAAGTGCCTCTATGCTCATAAGTAGCTGCCGCTGAATTTACTTCAAGTTATGTTATCATCTAGCTTCTCGAGGATAATAAATTTCTTGCATCTGGTTCTTCTAATGACTTGTATCCCAACCTGCTCTTCAAATACTCTAAATCTGGGGAGAAAAGAGACTTACCAATGGTGGAGGGAAGCTTCTATGAGTCTGGTCGATTTACCAAATCAATAGTTCAGCAAAGCATCCAAAACAACATGATAGCTACACCACCTGCCCTCGGATCATCTGCAGCTACAACCTCAACCTGGGCAAGTTCTAGATCGTCTCAGACAGAGCAGCCATATTACTATATCCATGAGAGGAATTATTATTACTGGGATTCCCAGAGAAGTATCCAAGTAGATCGTCCACGGAATGTATGGGTTAAAAATGTGAAAGGATGGTCAGAAACCAACAGGATGAAGTACTGGCGATTCTGGGATGGGAAGCAAACTCATTATCAATGAGCGTAAGAGGGCTAGTGTGTTTCACCAGAGAGATCGGGTTCGTTAACAGAATGAAGTTGGAGACTTAGCAGTTGTTTTACGGAATTAATTAACTTCAAAGACTCAATGATTATGTCATCGAAAAGAGCTCGACGAGAACCCATTGAGTGGTGTTAAATGGTCCTAAACAATTGAACCTCCCGTGTTAAATAGCCGGCGGAGCATTATGCTGTGAAGCAATACGCCTCTACCCCTACGTTATCCTCAAATCAGGCTCTGTTCGTTCATGCGGCTGCGTGTGTAATTAATGGCTGCCAGACGAACTGATAGACCTTGCCAGGACTAATGAGTCTGAAGATGAGTATTATTTTCTCGCTACATGTTGGTTTCCCAGGACAGAAGTGGCTAGAGAGTAGTGACATGTTAATAAAAATTTGTAGATTTGCGAGGGACAGAGTGGGTGGGTTCTTAAATCCACACTAGTAAGAAGCAGGGGCGAGAACAGGACCTGGCACGTAGAAAGGCACAATAGACTATATGAATAGGGTAGGTAGAATGGAATTTTAATTGCATTGTAGAAATAATGACTCTATGTGCATGTGTGAAAGTAATGAGTGTCTCCCCTCTCCAGAGGAATAGAGTGGTATGTCGACATTTTTAGGTGGTCTCAAATATATCAGGTTCAGTACATTTAGTCACACCCTTCGAAACAACGAAACCAAGAGCCGCCTACAGGGCAATGGGAATCAAGTGGACGACGCCTAGAATCACCGGCAAGACATCGCGACGAATACTTATCGAACTGGACATGGAAACTTTCACGAATACCTCGTCCGCTTCCAACACAACACCCTCATCCGCTGCTAGTGCAAAGGAGAACCGATCAGGGAAAAATACCACTTCATGGTCTGCAAACTACAGCCTATGGACCATGGAGAACAGCACTCGCCCCTCGCCTGGACGGGTGCTAAATGGAAGAAGATGAGTCTCGTAGCGAGAGCCAGCTGGCTGCTGGGAGACGGTGCACCCACCCTTATAAGGTGGATGTAGAATACTGGCTACGATTCGAGGTTCACCTCGGAGAAACGAATCGCGACAGAAAGGGGAGGACGGATGGTGGTAGAGGAAAGTCTACAGGAAAGACCGGATTGGTTTGAAGGCAGACACCCACCGTCGATAACACATGGTCTGGTCGCAGGAGGAAAGCACTCCTTCTACGCACAGGGGCAAACATGGAAGAGGGAGAGCTGGATGGCAAGTGCACTGGCACGACCAGAAGGAAAAGAGAGGGATGACCTGCTAGAAGGGGAGGACATCGAGGGCTACCATCGGCAGCACTCAGACATCGCTGAGTACGGACGACATCATAGACGCGGACAAGAAAAGAGAAGAAGAGAGCGAGAGAGCTCTTTAACAATTAACAGCGGGCATTGCGAAGATCTTCGCACAGCTCGAAAAATCCACCACAACACGGCGGTGTATGCTGATGATGTCCTGACGTTCGCGGCCGATCGTGATGCGGAGGAGGCGGCGAGACGATGCGCGGCACAGGCGGAGAGCATTGTGAAAGACATGAAGACCACTATTCTACGGACAATCGTCATACCTTCGCTGCTGTACGCATCGGAGCTATGGTGGAAGGGAATCCCCGAACCAGGGAAGAAAGGGTAGGCATATAAACAATTGGTAGCCACCCTTGATGTATGCCTCAACGCGGCCCAGAGAGTCGCGCTGCCGGTATACAAGACCACACCTGTCCCGATGCCCTCACCCTCCTTTAGGAGGCAAGGGATTGAGACACGCAGCGGATAGGAATGTTACCCGCGCATCACCCACTCGTGAGACGTGTTGAGAGAGACAGAGGGTATGGGGTAAGCGGAGCGCAATCGCGTCTCAGAACAAGCTTTGAATAGGACAGGAGAAGCCGCCGCGGATCGCATTATTAAAACGAATCTGGAAAGAAGCAGGACAACATCAGTGGACGGCGAAGCAACACAATCGGGAACGCTTTGCTAGCCTACCAAACAAGAGATGGACATATGTCGTAGCCAGCAAGGAACAGGAAGGCTGGCGCGGCGCTTGCAAGACAATGGAACCGACAAGGAGCAGTACACCTTGGAACAAAGACCATAAGAGAGGATGCGCTGCTCGAGACAACACTGATGGCGCTCCAGGCGGAGGAAAGCCATTAACACCAAATCTGCCTCCTAGACCGGGTGACGGCGGAACAATGCCATGGCAGGCGAGCGACGACGTCGTTTGTGGCCACAGAAGAAATCAACCGCGTGCGACAGTCGGGCGCATGCAAGATCAAGAGCCTGGAGGAAGGCAAAACCACGATACTCCTAACCATGGACATCAAAGGTGCCTTTGATGCAGCACAACCGTCTGCTGTGGAGGAGAGGCTAAAAGCGGTCAGCGAATCATTGAGTGGGTTCTCGACTTTGAGAAGCCGAGGCAGATCAAAGAGATCAAGTTCTTGGGCGTGGTCCCTGGTAGCAACCTCACAATGGTGGAGCAATACCATGGACCCCGAGAAAGTATTGTCCAAGGAGGGGATTGTATGTATGGGATGAAGTTATTCTCAGGATGAGGAACCAAAAGACCCTGCTGACGCTAATGAGCTGACTAATAATGTAGCCTCAGGCACTCCTCTTGCACTGACCCAAAGAGAGAAATAGAAGCTCCAACCTCCAACGATGCATAGCCATCGGCGAGCCAAGGCGATTGCACGACCAACAATGAACTACGGACGCAGCTGCAGCTGGCGGCAGGAGATCAGGAGCCGACCGCATCGACAAGGACAGGCACCGACCACATGGGGCCTTGCAGCGAAGCCAATGGATCAGGGCTCTCTGTATACCACACCGGATTGATACGCCTCAAATAGCGTGCGCAGACGGGAGAAGGCTTGAATCAACCCCTTCCTTGACCTTGGGACTGCATTCAGACCGTGCTCTTCTCGCCCGCAGCCTCCAAAGTCCACGTGACAGTCACGTCCGGAGACGAAGTGTGAAGAATGACGGTCGATAAAGAAATCCTTCCTCCAGCAAACGCCTAACAGCAAACGCCCAGCACTGCTCCCCACGCCAGACCCCTCGCGAGCCTTCTCCATGGCGCTTCCTTCAGGTTGCCTGGATATATCAGGCGTTTCTACAGCAGAACCAAGGCCATTCCTTTCGATCCCTCAAAAACGCCCATCCGCCGATTTGGAAACGCTCTCCTTCGCACGGCCGGGCACGACGAAGCGACGCTGCGTAGAGACGGGGGAAGCAGCGCAGGAGGCCCAGGTATGTCCATATTCCATATCCCCCTATCGAGCTGACAACTAATAGAGAATGGAGAAGTTCGTGCCGTCGGTCCTGCACCAGCCCACGCCTCACACTCTGAAGCGCCCATACACACTATTCCTCGAAAGCGACCCGCTCTACTGGAGTCCAACGCCGAAAAGATACCGTCCTGACTGGGTCGGTCGTTCGGTTCTCGAGTGGCTCGAATCTACTCCTGGACGAGAAGCTGACCACGAAAGATACTGCCGGTCCGATACTCTTCGTGACCCCGCGGACGGCGATCGTATTCCCCGGAGACTGACTCAATCGGCGCCGACGATGGGACGCCGACCAAAGGCTAAGGTCCTCGCGCCGCCATCCACACCTCCTTCTACCCCGCAACTGCCCAGTACGAACAAGTCTTCGTATACCCAAAATGGTCCCTCCACAGAGCCAAGCCATCAAACGAGATCTCCTAACGGCTGCTATTACCGGTTTACGACCTTGGCGAAGAACAATATCTTCATCCTCCCTTTCTCGAAGGAACTTCCGGAAGACATTGCTCGACTTATTAATCGCGTACGCACGCACCGTGATATACCAACCCCATCACTAGATCAAGTCGAACACGATACGGCTTTGCATGAGCTTGAAATGGGGACCGAAGAAGGCCTAGTGGCTAGCTATTTCAAGGCTAACATTTTCCCTGGTGCTGATCTTTCCAATGTGAAACTTAGCGAAGGCATGCCGATGGCCAGACATACGGTTCCTAATGGCGGATCCCCGTTCAAGATTAGCAATCCAAAACCTGACTTGCTTTATGGATATAACCACCAGGAAGCATTCACGGTCAGGCAGCAAGCTCAATTAGGGGAAAGTACGGCCGCCAATAGTTCGAGTTTATGCTTTCCTTTCTTTGTGATCGAGTTCAAGAGCGATGGTCCTTCTGGGGGTGGGAATTTGTGGGTGGCGACGAATCAATGTCTTGGGGCTTCTGCATCCTGTATCAACATCATCGGACGCTTTAACCGCCAGCTAGGTAATAAGATCCGACCGACGATTAACAGTGCCGTATTTAGCATCGCTATGAACGGCACAGAAGCACGGCTCTATATCTCATGGAAGCATGAGGAACTTGAATACTACATGCGAAAGGTCGACAGTTTCCTACTTCAGAAGCCCCGCGATTATATCGAGTTCTACAAGTGCGTCCAGAACATCATTGATTGGGGAAGAGGCCAGCGCCTAACCGAGATCTGCAACGCATTGGATAGGCTTGGGGAGGAGAACAGGATAATGGCCTCCCAGACCAAGTCCCGTCCGCTACCTTCGGAGGATTCCGCAAGCGGCAGCAGCAGGTATAAGCACCATCGCAAATCCTATCACAAGCGCAGCCGTAAAGCCAAAATCGCACCAGAGGACCGTAGCGGCGGAGAAGCAACGGAGTCGGATGCGAATTTGGACAATCACAGCGACGCAGATACAAACATTCCAAGGGCGAAAATTAATAAGTTCTGCTCACCGCAGTAATGGTAGAGAAGTGAGTGAGTGACTTCCTACGGAGTGAGTAATCCATCTCATCTTCCCTGGCAACATTGTCGGTCGGGGCCATGGATCATGTATCATGGGTTAAGTTATCCTTAAGGTCGCCTGTGTAAAAGATTTCGAACGGATAAGATATTCTTTGTACATACATACCCTTTAGAATTAGAAATTGGCGGTTGATTTGAGCTTGCTCTTGGAAAGGTCGGTGGAGGAACGGAAAAAAGGAAATAGAGGGAGAAAGGAGGGGTCTTGTTGCCATATAAGGAAGGATGTTAGAATATTTATTCGCTATGGGAGACAGATAGATAGATAGATAAATGGAAAACAAGGTCTACAGTAGACATCTCAGGATTTTCGCGCAGTAAGGCCAGAGCCTACTAAACCTTTTGCTCTTCAAAGATAGCACTAAATGACATTGTGGGTGGCTGAATGAATTATTGAAGTTATTTAATTATATATCGCGAATTACATTTTGCGCATTGCTGGGGTTTTGCGCATTGCTGACCCTCACCCAATTACGTGAGACGAATTGGGTGGTAAGGCCTGCCGAACGATTACGGACAATTCAGGATATTAATCCTGACAGGTGGACGGTACACCTTGATGGGTATTCATCGGAGGTTAAGGATCGCAGCGTGGCATAGCATTTGGGATCGTATTTCGTGACTTGTTCAAGTGATTGAGTGTATGAGTCTTCGGACAGTAAGAAGAAAAGTGAGGAGCTTGAGCTCCGATTTATGAATACCAAAATTAGATTTAATTCCCGAACTCCTCGAGAGTGTAGCACACGACCATAGCACCACCAGTACTGTCTTATCCCCAATACTTTAGATCGTATGTAAACCTTTGTAATACGCTACGCCTGGGATTCGAAAGGGAACAGAGCTTGTCAACCACCTTGTGGAAATCCTGAAATATCCAAAACCCTCTTTTCCACTCTTGCTCGAACGCTTTGAGAGACCGCTTATGCGTCAGATGTGCTTCTTCAAGCATAGAGGTGAACAAAGCCTTGTTGAATGTCGCGCCTCGATCCTCTTCCTCCTCCAGCTGGTTGCACATGCTTTCGAGCATCGTGACCTGAAGAGATAATTCTCCAAGTGCCCGATGTAGTGGTGGTTGGAGTACCAGAGTCTCTTGTAGGACTGTTTGGATGAGATTCTGGATTTCGTCGAAGCGTTTTTGCGCACGCAAGCATCTGGCGTAGGCCTCGAGCAATTCGTAGTCGCAAAAAGCAAAGGACTGTCGATTCGTGTCTAAGTTGCGTATCTTGTGTTGAAGTAGCGACCAGATAAGAACCTCACTTTCATGTACTCGTCCCTGCATCAATAAACAGCTGATACCACACAGCTAAGAGGAAGTACTCTTGACCTACACGATGATGTAAAACGTTTTTGCATGACTGTAACAAGGCCTCAGCTCCGTCTAGGTTGCCATCATCAAGTTCAATAGCCCCGAGAACCAGATCTTTCCTTGCGAGCAAAAAATCTGTCCGATTACAATTTGTAATACAGTGTGTATGCAGAATGTAACGTGCCTGGTCGTATTGAAAGCGTCTATAGAGAAAAGGGGCGTACGTTAACACTATGCAACAGCGATACATACTCTGATATCTGGACGTGTCAGGATCTCTACGGAAAAGTTCCTCACAAAGTCGAGCGCTTTCTTCCTGACGACCTTGAGTGCGGCAGCGGCATATAGCTGCTTTCTTGACTCGGGTGTTTCGAGATGCTCGATCTGCAGGATGTATTGATATAGAGCGCCAATAGACGTTTGTTGCTCACTAGCAATCAGAGCAGCGGCCTAGAGAATAGAGCAGCCGTGTAGTCATTCTCGGAGTTCACTGGCATTTTGGCAACGCTCGATGACCGAAAGTAACTTGAATGCTTATCGCGGGACGACATGGTTGCAAGATTCCAGGGTCGAAGGCTTTTCCGACTGCGGAAACGCACGACTGCGACTGTGGAGCGATAGAACATTGAAGAAATGGAGGATTGCATGCTTCCTCCAAAGAAAATGTCGGTACGCGGGAGGGCGTAGCCTGATATGATGTGTTCTTGGTTCGATGATTGTGACGATGGGTTGGTTCGATGGTTGTGACGATGGGTTGGTTTGATGATTGTAATAATAGGTTGGTTCGATGATTATATATTAAGTCCATGGTGTTAATGAGCCCTTAAGGGCCTGCACTCAACCATATCATATGACCAAGCTAAACCCAATTTGGTTGAATCATGTGATATGAATATGATTCCTAACAGAAAAAATCACGAGCAAGAACGAATTTTTTAAAATTAAGCAACGATAACCACACACCTCCTCGACCGCCGGTGTCCTACTAAGAGTTTTTTTTAAAGTATAATTACGATCGTATTATCGTGTTTAGTCGTATTTTTCGTCGGCACTACCTCAGGCTATGTATTTTAGTATAGTATAGATATAGTTATTACAAGTGACTGCATAGTGACCCGTGTTAGAGGTGTACCTACACGTACTTTTATTTATATACAAGTATTTTTATTTATAGACTACTATACTATACTTACACGATCTTTATTTTCACAAAGGGTATATATTCTTAATTCAAACTTTCCCCTTCCCTCTTCCTCTCCGCTTCTGATGCTATGCTATGCTATGCTATACTATACATTTATCTATCTAGGAATATTCATGTCCATGTTTATATTCGTGTCCTTCTTCTTCTAAACTCGAGGAGAGAACTCGATGTGGAGTTCGCCTCCTTGGAAGACGAGGCGGCTCCAGGGATGAGTGGATAATGGTATCGGGGATCTGCTCCTCGGTCTCATTGGATGATGGGATATCCCACCGTGGGGTTTCTCCATCAATGGGAGTGGTTGGCTCGGAATCACTGGCCGGGGCTGCTACGACCAAAATCCCATCGTCGGTATTCCCACTCTTCGCCTGGCTTTTCCCGCGACTTCGCCTTGGGGGTGGAAGGGGTGGTGGGAGAGGATAACGCTGTGCGCCATGTGCATCTGTTCCATTCCCGCTATCCTTGTGCTTCGGTGGAATATTCGGTGGAGGTATGGGCTTCCTCTTAGGCACAGGAATCGGTGCAGTCTTGGTTCTCTTATCCGGAAATGGCAAGGGCATTCCGGGTGGTGGAAGTGGTTGGCCTCGTCCCATCACGAGCGGGCGAGAAGGACCATAATCCAAAGATTCATCCGTCTTCTGATCGGAACGTCGCTGTATTGCATGCAAACCCCATTTCTTGGCGGTAGCAGCAGCACTGGTAACAGCCGCCAACGAGAGGCGTTTCGGCTCGGCTGGCGGGTTTCCATCTGATGCCGAGTGAGAATCGTCTCGTCTTTGGTCTCTCGCCAGAGATCCCAATGACTTGGCCAACGAAATCTCCGATCTCAGGGACATATTGCTCAGGCTGCCCGGGCTGGAAGGTCTAGGGCTAGATGAAGAGTGGTCGTTCGGGTCCGGAATGCCCCCGGTAGACTGGGAGGTGGTCCCGTTGCGCATGCTTCTCTCGGAATGCGTCGACTCCTGGGAAGATGTCGAAGAGCAACTCCCGGATTCTCGTTTTCTAGACTGTTGGGATGAGGGGCTGATGAGGGTCTGAGTTGGGGAGGCGGTATGGTGTGAAAGTGCTGATATTGCAGCCATGGCGTTACTGTGATCAGGGGGGGCATTGGAAAACAAACGAGCATCAGCATTTGTGGCATCCATACCGATTATAGGTGATGAGGAGCTAGCAAAGGAACCTGATCGGATGGCCCGAGGCTTTGGGTGAGAGGCCGTCGAACCAGGATCGCCGCTCATTGCAGATCCGCTGGTCTGAGGGGGAGGGTGGCTCGCCGTCGACTTAGAAGCCTTCCGCGAGTAGACAATGCTCGAAGAAGATGAATCGGCGAGAGAAGTGGCGACGCTCTTCTCGAAATTGGGTCGCGCCGTGGCTGGCTCTTCTGCCTCGGCCTCGAGCTGCTCGACCTCGTCAACATCCCCGTCTTCAGCAGCGGTACCTTCGAAATCCTGGGGGGGTTGGTTGTCATCCACATAAGCCCAGATCCCACCTCGCCAAGCCTGATTTTCACTGCTATAGAATGGAGAGTCATCCCAGTTGGGGTAGACGAGACCTTCGGCGACGACTTCCTTAATACGGTTCTCGATCTGGCGCAAGATCACGGTGTATGTAATCTGTCTCGAGCTAACAATAGGCTCGATGGCCATGTCGATCTTGGGCATGGTTGCAAACGTGAACCACAGCCGGTTCGAAGGCGGTGGTTTGATCCGGATCATAACGTGGCCTTCGATCCGCTTGAGCACGACGGCGAGAAGCATGTTGACCTCGCGGGCCTTGAACCTGGACCCGAGCTCGATTCGAGCCGTGGCGGCGACCTCGATTCGAAACCCGCCCGAGTATCGTAGATCCGCCTCGACCATCAGTTCGCCATCGACCGTCAGATCCTTCAGGCGGGGATTCGTGATTATCGGAGCCGCTTCGCCCATGTCAATGTTGCGGAGCGAGATTCGCGAGAGGAAGGAGGGCGTCCGGACGCGTGCGATCTTCTTGGTGATCTTGGCACGTACCCAATGCTCCATCTCGGGGGTCTGGTAGAGGGCCAGGAACACTCGGCCAATGAGGGCATTGATCCACCGCGTCTGCAGGTGTTCCTCAGACGAGTGCAGTCGCTGGACGAGGGTGATGATGTCTTTGACCTCGTACTGCCGCGGGACTGGTGGATTATACGCCAGGTCTGGCCGCCGCTCCTGGTTTCGCAGGAGGGCAAAATAGAAGTCCTCCTTGTCCGAGCAGTTGTCCGCGAACAGATAGAACGGCCTCGAGGCGCGGCCCTCCATGGCGTACTCCCCCAGCTCGGTTCTTCGCGCGAGGCAGATTGCATTCCTCTTGATGAACAGCTCCCCTTCCGGAATTTCACCCCCCCCGGCGAAGATGCTGATGGCGTAATGCTGCAGCGCGACGACGTGTCGGACCTCAATCTGCTCGTCGTCGTCGAAGAGCAGGAGATGGCCATGCCTGTCACGAACGGTTAGTCGGCCGTCCCTCGTGCGGTCCCCGCGGGCAGTTACAGTTACCTCAGGACCACGTAGAACAGATTCCCGCCTCTTCGCGGGGGGTTCCCCGATCCCTGGCTATCGAGCGGACTCTGGGCGGGTCTGCGGTCGAAGATGCTTCGGTACATGCTCTGGTAGACACTGGGGCTTGGGGCGGAAACGGTGGTGGAGCCCCTACGCTCCAGGGGTTTGGCGTTGACGCCGCCGGGCGTGAACTCTCTCGTCACCGCAAAGTATCCGGCGAAGTTGGAGGCCTGATGGTCCCACGAATCCCGGGCGCGCCGGATGGCTTCGTCCTCGTCGTCGGGGTGCTCGGTGAGATGGAGATTGCTCTCATCGCCCTGGTCGGCGAGATCATGGCGGATGGGAGCAGTACAGTAGGCGTGGAGGAGCAGGGCGAGGACTACGGCTGGAAGCAGGGCGAGCCCCAGGAAGAAGGCAAGCAGGGCGCCCATCGTCGGGCGGGGGGGGAGGGAGGCGGCGGCACGGTCGACTGGATTCGGGGGTGAAGATATACTTTCTTGTGTGAGGTTGCGAGGTTGCGAGGGTTGCGAGGCAGGTGGGAGGTCGTAGTGCGGCTCTGGTGGAGGTGTGGCGGGGCCCCGGCTGTGCGGCGGGGGCGGCTCTAACCGTGGCGCACTATGGAGGTGTGGCGGTGGTGCGGCGACGACCACTACCTCAAGACCAGCAGAACTTGCGCGGAAAATTAAAAATCGACTTGGTTATTTCATATATTTTCACGTACGAAGCTCGTATTCTTACCAGTCGTATGCTCTGCCTCATCGGCCCTCGTCGGTACGTCCCGTAGCGGGGGAATTCGTGGTGGTGTTCTAGGTTCGATGATGGTTACCACCCACGCGGGGAATTGAGAAGCAATTGATTCTTGGGAAAGAGGAGAAAATGTTTCCACAGAGTGTAGCTTTGATTTACGCGGAAATGAAAGAAAGAGCTTAATTTGTATTCTTCTCTCCTATTTTTCCGTACTCACTCACTCTTCACTATTACTACGCTAAGGATGGCTGCCCTTTATCTTCCGGGCTGTCCAATGAGTCTTGGATCTCTTTCAGGCGCCGGCCTTTCCCCCAATTAATGATGTTTCGGACGTACATGCGGAACTCTATGTAGTCGTTAGGCTTCTAAAGTAAGAAACTATCGACCTTTCGCATGTACTATTTAAGCTCATCATACTTTAATAAAATGTAAAGTTGTGCCTCGTGCCGTTCATAACAACGCTAAATACGGCCCTGTTAATCGGTTGGACCTTGTCGCTTAGCTGGCGGTTAAGGCGTTCGACAATCTTGATACAGGATGCAGAAGCCCCAAGACATTGATTCGTTGCCACTAGACTACCGGACCGTGAGGGTTTTTAGGAACCGTTTAAAAGACCGGAACCGAAAATAGGGACCGTATTTGGGACCGTAGTCTGAACGGTCCCAACGGTCCGGTCTTAAATAGGACTGTATTTGGGGACCGTTTAGGACCGAGAATAGGGACTGTATTTAGGACCGTAGTCCGAACGGTCCGGTTTATACCGTACGGTCCGGTCCCAAAATCACGGTCCGGTCCGGCCAGTCTAGTTGCCACCCATAAACTCCCAGCACCGCTGGCGAAGTGAGGCCAGGTGAGGAAAGGACAGGAACGGTCTTTCAGCTTTGGGCCACCTCCAGCAAACTGAACCTTCCTTCTCCTCCCCGGCCACAGCCTCACCTTTGCTTATAACTCTCGTACATCGCGCCGTCTTCTAGTCTCTCCCCCTATGCTCAATCACCTTTAGACATTAATAGTATGTCCTCGTAAACATTAATTCAAAGTATATTTCTAATCGTATATAGACATTTTATCCACACCGGCCGACATCAAAGGCCTCATTAGTAAGAAAGAAGCTGTGACTCCTAGTGAGAAGCACAGCGTTTCCACTTCCACCACCTAGACGCCCTTGGCTCATACAACTATCCTATCAATGGCTCGCATGTAGACTTGAATAGGACTATCAATCACGCCGCTGCTAACCACAACCCAGCCGAGGGGCCTACAGTCACTGCGCTAGCCATCACGTTGGGCCCCTCGATGGACCATCGGCCTTAAACTTGATAACAAAGAAAGGATAGCTTAAGCTCTGACTATTAGCGATCATCTCCTCCCCCATCGAGCTAAACTGAGCTTGCTGCCTGTCCGTAAATGCTTGAAGGTAGTCATATCCATAAAGCATATCAGGTACTAAATTTCTAACCTTAAGCGTAGATCCACCATCAGGAATAGTATGTTTAGCCATCAGCAAACTCTTGCTACATTGAAGACCATACTCTGAACCTTAGAAAGAAGAGTGTTTGCTATTTAAAATGAAGAGTAGTAGTATATGGTCAATAAATAGCCAGACAATGGGCTTACTAAGTAGCTTTAGGCGTTAGTCTTATCCCGCTACTGGAGAGGCTTGAAATCGCTCTAGCAAAGTGGGGTTCAAACATTCTTTTAGTTTAAGAACTTATGCTCCATGAGCGACCCATTCCTTGGGTCGTTTGATGGGAATTTTACAGTGTCTTCCTCGGTGTTATCGTCTCCTTCTGTTGTTATAAAGATTCTCTTTCCTTTCGAGGAATACTTAGCCACTAGCCTCGAGATTAGTAACGGGTGTCCCTTAACTTTGCTAACAATAAGCAACACTATGCCTCGTATACTTTTCGACATTCTTTTACCATAATAGAAGAGTTCAGCAAACCTTGGCACTCTTAAGAATGTCGGTTGTATTCTATGCTGTTGGATCTTTGGGCATGGGGGTTTCCCCAGTACCTATGTCCTTTATTATCTGTAAGTTCTATCAATATCTCGATTGACGTTCTCTTATCCGATATAACTTTCTGATATACAGCTTTGGGGTTGGATACTCATCTGCCATGCAATCGCTCGTAACGTCACTTGTTCCCGGGAGCCATTTTGCACTTCTTTTACGATTATAGTGATTTTTGAAAGCTTCCTAGTACTCTGTGTCGCCCCACTTCTCAACCTATGGGTAGTACAGCGGCAGCTTTGCTATTTTTTGTTTTGACTGGGCTGTATCGGCTCATTGGGTCACTTTTGTTTCGTCACAACTTCTTATTCGGACAATGAGGGACTGTGAGTAAGTTTTGAGAGTACGTGCATTTCGACCTGAAGATCACTAGAAATTTGTTACTGATCGCTGGAATTTCAAGGTGCAAACATTGCTAGAAAGAAAGAGCAGACTTGATAGAAGAGAGGTGGCTCATCCTGAACCTACAAATGGTTTAATTTCAGCGCTACATGTGGTTTGGTGAACACTCCGAGATTTTGAATTGAAGATACGGACTCTGATTATCCTGGCAACCTCTCCACCATATCACCACTCTATCGGTACCCCGGTATAGGCGAGATAACGCCCGGAGGTTTCCATATTCAATTCCTCCACGATCTTCAGCATTCCCTTTGCAGATTCAGCCAAGTCCACGGATCCATTTCCTCCACTCATTCTGGTGGGCACTCGGCCCGGATGGACAGCAACAAGAGGTACATTGATACCTTGAGTATTGAAATCGGCAGCTAAGCTTGCTGTCTGTTGATTTAAGGCAGCCTTGACTATCTGGTAGCATGAGTCCGGAGCTATTCATCTACCTTGTAGGAAACTTACCTGAGATGGAGGCTAGGTCTGATGAAATATTAAGCACTTTTCCCAGTTCGCTCTTCTGGAGGAGGGGAAGAAAGTGGATAGTTGCGAGGAAAGGGCCCTGGGAAAATTAGCGGAGGTGGCCTCTTGCGAGGGATGAGAGAGATGCCATAGCCATGATCTTAAATTTATCTAAGATCAACTCTGCTGTCTCGCCTCCATTCCACTGTCGCGGTTTGGTATTGACCCCTAGGCTCCGTTAGCTATACAAATCTACCCCAGCAGTAATATGTAGGGTCAACGCGCGTACCTCCGCAGTTAACTAGGATGTCAAGTCGACCTTCTGGCTCTAGTGTCTTCGCGGCATCAACAATTGTTTTCTCGTTGGTATAGTCGATATGAACTATTGAAGCACCTATTCTTTTGAGCTTCCGATCAAAGACAAGCCAGAATGGCTCTAAAGAGCTTTGAGAGGAGGACGCCTACATCCTCTACAGAATCATCGCCCATCGTCTGAGGTCGGATGCTTCCCTAGACCTTGTATTTATACTCAACTAAGCTTTTACAATTGCTAGTCTAATACTGCGATTTGCACATAGGTCGAAGCTCGTTAGATTAGCCGGGAGGTAATTCGAGAAACTTTGCTTCGGGACATACCTATCACCAGGGCCATCTTTGCTCTTTCCATAATGTGTGAACTGGATTGCTAGACCTATGAAGCTTGACTTTACTTCGCTAACGTTCGCTCTGAAGACATAAAGGGACCTGAACCATCGTTTGTCTGTGCAGGTGCTTGCTAGGGGACTATAGAGCTCGGGGCCGTTTTTTTACCCTATATGGTTGATGCCAAGTCTGGTTTGTGTTGAAACCCTATTTTTAACATGCCTGATATAGGGTATCGGGGTATATCCAGGAGCTCTTAGATCTCGCTATTATTCAGAGGAATCCGGACACGAATACTCTTGCCGCGCACCGTTTTGTACAGTCCGAGTCCAAGTTTTATGTAACTGATGCCGACCGGCAGACATATTATAACTATGCAAAGTAGCAAGATGATAGATTCGGAGACCGGCTACCACTCTGCGCGAGGTATATTCGGCACATCTATGCACTCCGAGATAGCCTATCAGGGATACGAGGCGGCATACTACTACAGACATCAGATGATTTCTGCATCCTCATGAGAAACGCTTCGCGGTATTGTGTTGAAGTTCACCAAGCCAAAGAGCTAGAACTTACGGTGACTCGCTACACCGTCGCGAGAACCAGCCCCCAACATTGTTTCAACCAAAAAAACCTCAATCCTCGTCCGCCCACCAGGTACCATCAAGAATAAAAAGATAAGTGCAAAAAGAAATGGAAAAAATGGGCTCAACCGGGATTTGAACCCGGGACCTGTCACATACTTCCCGTCTACGACGGTTGAGATTCAATCCCGAAGCGACAATCATACCTCTAGACCATTGAGCCTAAACCTGAATTGATAAAGTTCGCGCTATTTCGTCTCATACGTGCAACAATGATTCTGACTACTAATTATGGCTGGGAAAGATTCGAGAGTGGGACAAATGGCATTGGGTTTCTGGATTGATGTGCGAGAGCTATGTTGTTTGGAAGGTTTGTTGGGGGAGGGTATCGCGATGGATACTGCTAGAAAAACAGGGTTCATTGATCGAGAACCCAGGCACTATGCTCAACTGTGCAATTGTGCCTCGAGACTTTGGGCACAGTGGGGGATCTTCTGTGACGCATTGAAATTTATTTTGAAAATAAAGAAAATTGCTAATACATGTGAGTCGTGATTCACACGCATTTCATTTACAGCTACTCTATTATAAATATCAATATGATAGCTCCCCTTTTAGATGCCATTTCAATACCACAGCAAGACAACGAATTCCACATACTTTTCCTCCAACCAAGAATAAAACATCGCTTTCTCAAAGAACTACAAACCCCAATCATTCAAACAATGGTTGATCTACAAACGGCTAATCTACAACCGGTTGGTCTAGAAACGGTTGATCAACTTATATTCCTTTCCCTCTTCAGCTACCTTATAATCACTGGCCCTTCTTCCTTTAAAACACTAGTTGTCTATGCCTTAATTATCAACCTTACAGACATTACACCAGTCAGGATAACAATTACAATGGGGCTCTTGTTGATATTTATTAAGTATTTAAAGGTTGTTTGGAAGGAAATTAGTGGATTGTAGAATACAAATGAGGGTAGGAGAATGGAGGCATGGTAGAAGGATGGAGATGACTGGCATAACGAGGTGGTGTGGGCAAGGGAGAGGTAATTAGAGAATGAGGGATGAGGGTTTAACGGGAGGAAGAAGTGGTTGTTATTGTTGGTTTATTTTTTGTGAGGATGAGCTAGAGAGGGGGGGGAGTGGGTTGGATTAGTGGTTGGGAGATTGTCTTGCGGATTCTTTCTTTTTACTCCCACTCTAACCAGTCAAAATAGAGAAGCTCAATGTCATTTAAATGATCAACTAAGAAACATCGTTCACGAATCACTCGCTTAAGTATTGCTCTTCGCGTGATTTGCCAAAATACGGGACGGATTAATGCGCGAATGCAAGGAGATACGGACTCGAATCAATGCTGATGTATGGAGTTCAATTAACAACCTTGGCAACATATACCTCAGTATGGGGGATATATCACTTGCGCTCAAAATACACGAGGAGTGTGCTGCACTCTTTCCAGACGAGATCATTG
The DNA here is from genome assembly GCA_003988965.1 of Neobulgaria alba. Lineage (NCBI taxonomy): Eukaryota > Fungi > Ascomycota > Leotiomycetes > Helotiales > Gelatinodiscaceae > Neobulgaria > Neobulgaria alba. Next base: position 29,103 of record QYAM01000127.1, on the reverse strand, counting down.
CGCCAAAGCACATATTGCGCACAAATAAGCTCAACAGAGGGAGGACGCTGACTATCTTGGGAAGTTTTGCTGATGCTTCAAAGCTGATCGGAGAGGCGGATGCACTGAATCAGGATTGGCTCATGGCAATACAGTAGGTTATCACAAGCAAAGTCTGAAGAGAGCCCAAGGACTACGTCGCTAACTAGACTATGATTCAGTATCAACTACCATCGGCCTCTTCTTCTGCGGGCGAGCGGAGATCTTGACCTGTCTCTCCAAGGGTTTGAAAAGTCGATTGAATAGATAGGAAGCGGCACACTATACCAATCTCTGCTACACACTGCTTGCCTGTATAAAATCTGCTGTATTGTTGAAAAGGGAAACTTGGATGGTGCCAAGCAAGGAAAGAGGAACTGGAGAAATTCTAATGAGAAGAATACGAAAGCTGATTTGAATAAGGGAGGTCCTACAAAAAAGTCATGATATCCACGAGCCTCGTGATTCCGCGCCGTGCGAGCAAGCGCGAGTGAAGTATATGCTTTCCAGATCGATGAGAGATGTAAGTGACCCAGATGATATCAGGAAGAGAAAGATTCTGCTAGAAGAGGCAACAAGAATCAAGTCAAGCTTGGAGGAGGAAAGTGGCCCGAAGAGGCTAGTGAAGTCTTGTTTGATAGCCTAGTTGAGGGTCAGCTGCGTTGATAGCCATCAGACAATGGAAACAGCTTTCCGATCCGATAATTCTGATGATTAGCAAGCATTCTAGTTCATTCTTTCTTATAAATTACTTATTCAAGCTCCATCTAGGTGTTTGTCCTTTCTCTAAGGATCGTTCACCGCTTGGGGCATCCCACCTTTACGAAGCTTTGGGTAGCGAAAAAGAGTAGAGGTGGCTCCATTCTAGAGTGCGCAACTCTTCAAACATTTCCAGCTACTTCTTGTGTTAAATAACTTATTATCTAATAATTTGCTCCGGAGTTATTAAGGCACAGATCTGCAAGCAAACATGCAATCGATACTTTTACCATCTCAAAATTCTGGTCTGTGAATCCTATGAGGTTATAGAATTGTATTAACGGAATCGGGGTAGCGCTTACGTTGCCTCTAGTGCTCAACAACTCCAACAAGTAGTGTCCTCACACTCGAGCTTGTACTAGGTACCTGCTTGTCCAAAGACAGGCTCGACAAGCGCATTTCCGGTGGCGAAGAAATGCTCCGAAGTGGAGCTTAAGAAGGTCATGGCGGACGGTGCGTCGTGGTTGTGAGATGTTACGGTATTGGAGTAGATACAAGATTAATTATAACCCGTAGAGGCTTTCGAGATGCCATAAAGGATACCTCGTAAATGGAGTTGAAATATCAAGAGACAGGATAAAACTGAAAGAGATGATAACAAATGATTTCATGCATCGAAATTTAGTGGGGATAAGGAAGGAAGAAAGTTAAGAGGGAGAAGAAAGAGTCGCACTATTTCTGATGGGACTCCCTTTGGCCTATAATATATTTTGTCGACTCTAGATTCCCAATCTAAAATATGAACGCCATACTAGAGAGGTTATCTAAATATTCAATGTGCACATTTCAAATGTACACCCCCCCCCCCCCCTAAATACAAGTCCAATTAAAACTAAACAATTAACTAATAAACCACCCGCCTCCCAAAAGAGTAAAGATACCCGTGACTCCCAACATGACCAATATTCTATTATCAAAACTCGGCACCGCCGCCGCAGAACTCTTCCCAGTCGTACTCGTTGCAGCCGCCCCGCTTCCCGCACCTCCAGTCGCTGTCGTACTAGACTTACCAGCACTTCCACTGGTCGATCCAGTCGACGAAGTAATCGTCTGACTTCCTCCCTGCGTCGTCGAAGAAAGGACACTCGTCCCAGTAGCCAACACCACACTACTCCCAACCCCACTCAAACTAGGAATAGCCGTGGCACTTGCCTCAAAATTCACAATCTTCGTCGTATTACTCCGAAAATTCGTCTGCGCCATGGCAACCTGATTATTCTGTAAATCATAAACTACATACGCGCTTCTCAAAAAGGTATCTCCCAGCGTATTTGAACCTCCGGAGGGAGCAATACCGAGCGCACAAACATTATCGAATGGGATATCGAAGGGGAGTTGATATTCTCCGAGGGAAAAAAGACCGGTTAGGTCGAATACTACTTCATGGATTGGGACAGAGATGTTGACGCCGGCGAATCCGTAGTTGAATGTTGTGGAGGGATTGTGGTCGCGGAGATTACAATCTACGAATGCTAGGCCGGTACCGAGGCTGTCGTCATAGGCGTTAAGGTATCTATAAATTAGAGAGACGAGTCGGTCGGGGAGATATGTAAGTGTGGTTCCTGAATCGAGGAGTGCTGTCTGGTTGAATACAGATGATGTGAGGACTGTCGTGTTTCCTGAAGAGCTGGTGATACTGAAAGATTTTAACTCGACATCGAAAGAAGCGTAGTATGCTGTTCCGTTCAGATAGTGATCCGCTGGTTGAACTGGAATGTTCACTAACTGCCCGTAAAACTTATCCTCATCGATACCTCCAAAAATTATAGATCCAGTAGATGAATCTAGATCATCGAGGAAAAGGCTGTACGCCTTGGTGGCAATTAATCCTTGGGAGTGGAGCATTTCGACGATGCTGGGGTAGACGGTGTAGGATGCTTCGTTGTTTGAATATCCAATGCCTAGTAATCCTGTTCCGAGAGTAACATTATAACCCAATCCCATCTGCAACGAATTTATTGTGGCTCCTCCTATCGATAGATTGTCCGAAATATAATCTCCATATGCGCCAGTACCATCCTGATATTGAATCGAGAATCCATTTCTATCAACCCTTGTGTATGTCGAGGAAGCGGTATGATCGTCTAGCACCAAGAGTTAGCACGCGGTAGATGTTAGGTTTAAGGAAGAACGCATCCGGCCCCCCATAAAATCTTTGTATAGCCCCTCCTTAAAACTAGAATCGAACTTCAAGAAAATGAAATACTTACAAGTCTCAGAGCAGCCATCATGATAATAAGCTTGATACGCTGGCTTTGTGCATAAATCTGCAGTCTTCGCCAACAACCAGACATCACTACTCCCAGTATCAATCGCCAGCGTAATTACTTGCGGCGGCGTTCCAACAGAAACAGTCGCCAAATAATCCCCCCCCGTAACATTGTTGAAGAGAGCTTCTGTAATGCTCGCTCGTGGAGAAAGATTGCGATTCCTCAGTTTAGTCGTTTGCGTACTTTTCCCCGCCGTGCGAGCTATGCTCATAGTCACCGCCGCATAACTGCATGAGCTCAGGGCTGCAATTGCGAAGAGCGCATTCGTGGTCGTCTTCATACTTCCGGGAGAAAGGGGAGCTTGGGAGGAGTGCAAAATTTAAAGATGGCCTGCCGGTTAAATTTTTCGTGGTGACATTCAGTTGTTACCCGGGGACAAATATACCCCACAGAGGACTTCTCAACGACAACCAGCTGGGAGAGATAATGAGAGACGAGGCAGACAACATGTCTAAAAGAAAACAAGGGAATTGTCTATGACTACATGCCTGGGTACCCGCGGCAGGTTCCCATAAGGGGCTGCTGTATCGATAAACATCTCGAGCTAGCAAGGCTGCCTTGGTGTAAATCAGGTAGATGGCTCCATGATGATTGGACATCACGATCTCGCAGAGTGAGCTGAGTGTTGAGGGCCAATCATACTGAGTCTGCTCATCCACCGTGCCAGTCGGTGGCGGTAAATCCTTTCGCTTGCAGTGTTTCTGGGACGCCTATCCTGGATACGAGCACAACCCTGTGGTAAGCAATCCAGATATTCGGCCGCAAGAGTCCCAGATAAGTTGTGAAGTGAAGGCTTTCACATGGAGTTAAAGCATGAGGTCAAAACAAAGAATAGTTCCCTCTGACAGACACTGCTTCAAGCTCGGAGGCTGCCGTTCTGGGATTTATTACCAACCCCGAGACCCAGAGTGGGCAAACAATACGTTATACGCCTGAACTGCGACTTGCAACAAAATTCCAAAATGCTATAAACGGCATAAACGGTATATTATCCGCTGTGATTGGCCCTTCTATGCGTTCTCAACGACACCCCAAGTTCAAACAGAAAGCCTTGAAGAGCTTCGGAGAGCCCGGCGAAAGATCTAGGCTTCAACTGAGTGCCAAAATCCCTTTTATTAGACTTCTCCAAGACCCACGTTCTCTCACTCTTGTTGTGTTCTTGTTTTGTGTTGTTTGTTTCTGGGGAGCCATGTCAGCCCTGCCTGCATAATGCGTTTGTTCTTTGTCTTGATTGCTCTTTCTCCCATCGTCTCTTGGAGTTTTCTAAGGTATAATCTTAGAGGCTGCTTTTTCGCGAAAAGTTGTACCTCTGTGGAGTAAAAGTAGATACGCCCTAGAGACCCAAGAGGCCAGTGAAATACTCTCCAACTTTGTCTAAATTGCTTTAAAGTAGTTCTAACAGGCTAATTCTGAGGTTCGTCTATCTCTGCTTGTACATAGCTTTAAATTTTATATCTTGTGCCAATTCCAGAGAAACAACAATTAGTGAAAGTCATCAAATTCTCGCCTTTCTAGCATAAGGTATTACTTTAGAGAACCCAGGACACAAAGATCCCCCATAATAAAACTCCTATTGCTTCCTATTACTACTCTATTACAAAAATCATAAATCTTAAAGATTCCTAAAATTATTTCCACTGTGCTAATGCTTATTACCCGACGTAGGTTAAATGTCCCATAACACATCTTAACTCATAAATCATAAACAATCCCCAACTTCCTCCTTCCCGAAAACGCCTCCTGCCCCCGATTAAATCTCCCACTCTAAAAAGTCTAAACTCGCGCCTCTACAAAAACAAAGCCAACCCAGCCACAACTCCCAATTTCCAAACATCGGCCTTAAGACTTGCCGCTGCACCCGTAAATTGGATCGTAGTTGCAGCCGTGGTACTTGCACTCTTGGTCGGGACCGTCACCGTTGCATTTCCACTGGTGCAACTTGTTATACTAACCACCAAAGTCGTACTCACAACTGTCGGCAGCGTAACCGGAGATGCAGTTGTCGAAGTTGGGGAAACAGGGCAGGTAGTTGTGTATAAGATGATTGTGGTTGTTGTGATTGGTGCCGTTGTATATGGACAGTTAGTTGGTGACGATGGTTTTTATGATTGTGGTTGTGATGGCTGAGATTGTGTAATTTGGAGATGGAGTTGGCATGGAGATTAGGTTTTGGTGTTGGCGTGGGATTTGGAGTGGGTGTCGATGTAGACCCACAGATATGAGATTGTAGAAATAGACATTGGGATTCTAAACAACACAAATATTAGACAAAAAATCTCCCATGGCAGACGAAACCGGTAAAGAATGAAGTAAGGGTAAATAAATGCTTACTGTAGTGCTCTTCAACACCACAACCGCCTGTCACGGTTGTTGAAGTGGGTGTGGGCGACACAGTCTCCCAAGTCGAGCTTCTCGATGAATAACAAGCATCTCTATCTGCTGGTGGCCATGATTCACAATCCCATCCTGGTGGGTGGGTTGCTGTTGAAGTTGATGATGTTGCGATCTTAGATCGGGAAGCATAACATTCCGCCTGATACTCTGGAGGCCGGGCGTATGCTCACGAGAATGCGACTACAGGTCTGCGGTCGTAGTGTAGTGCCTGATCAACTATCAAGTAAATAAGGCATCGCCTTTAATATCGTTTTCGAAGTATTTCTTAAGATAGTAGGCCCTCTTAAAAATTAGTATTAGAGGTAGATAATAGCTAGTTGTAAAGAAGCATTTAATAGAGGTAACTAGCTCTTAATTATCTAAGTTATTTATATAAACCTTCTTAAGGCGTTGAGGAACTATGACCCTATTCCTAGCTACTATACCAATCTAATAGCCGGTTTCGTCGAAGTTGTAGATATTATTATTAAGAACCCCTTATTTCTCCCAGCAACGTTTAAATTTAGCAAAATAGTCGGTAATATCTTCTTAATTATATGCATTCCTCTGTAAAAAAGAAAGCGGCTTTGATTTTAAGGTCTTAATAAAATCGTTATATCGAAAAAGCTAGCGTTCTACCTAGCGACGTAAAACAGTCGCGTTATCCCTATCCTTTGATAATCGACCCTCGAGTAATAAGAGTCGGTCTACGCTTCTTATTAGGTCCTTAATACCAGCATTTCTTTCTATATAACATATGCACGCCGACTGTTGTTACGGCAGCATGATTCACCGCAAAGTTGGCTCTCTAAGGGACCATACACTGTTATTGGATCCCAGAGCAATGGTGGCTGCCTATTTAGGCAGCCACCATCTATTGTCTATATAAGAACACCTAGACAGCCAGCTTCTACAATCAAGCATGCTACTATCACTTCTTCCAATCTCCAACTACTGTAGTGACCAGAGATCCAACAGACGCACTCTGTAACCTCCGACCCTGGAATCTTGCAACCATGTCGTCCCGCGATAAGCATTCAAGTCACTTTCGGTCATCGAGCGGTGTTGCCAAAATACCAGTGAACTCCGAGAATTACTACATGGTGGAACGCACATTTTCGGCGACCTCAAAGGATACTTCTATCCAAGATCTTTTTGCTTGGTCAAGGCAGGCGTATCCAGAAAAATGGAGACGGGAGTGTTGGTATCTGACCACGGTTTGTCTTCTCACATATCCCCACAGACTTTCGCTGATTGCTCTATTCTCTAGGCCGCTGCTCTGATTGCTAGTGGGCAACAAACGTCTATTGGCGCTCTATATCAATACATCCTGCAGATCGAGCATCTCGAAACACCCGAGTCAAGAAAGCACATGGTTCGGAGATTGAGGGAGGCGATGATCAAATGTATCATCTTGAATGGTATTCCAAAAGTCATGCTAGCGTTTCATTCACTAGCAGCTGTGGAGGAGGAGCAGGACCAGGATCACTCTTTCACAAGGTATGAGAAGCCCTGCCTGTGCTTCTCACCTATCAACGATGACTGATGTCTTTATGCAGGGCGGGCTGGACGCCTGACGAGGAGAACAAGGCAAGTGCGGTTCGAGTTCTCGACACCATATACCGTGGTGCTCAAGACAAAAACCACGCAGCGTGCGGCGCCCATACGGACATTGGTAAGTCTTCGATCGACTAAATTTCTCATGAGTTTAGATAATGGGTCCTGATGTCGCTAACACGATCAGAGTGGATCTCAACTGATATCTCGTATGGACTGTTCCTTTCTAACCACCAAGTATTAAATATCGCCGAATCGGAACTAGTCATCTTACCAGCCATCATGTGCCAGGATTTACCGGGACCTACCAACTGGCATCTGAAAGGATGCTTAAGAGTGGGTTTCACGCGCGAAGAGGTTGATGCGATACAGAACGTTACCAACAAGATAATGACATACAGTGGTAGAGAGCTCTCTCAAATCGGCTCGGTCTGGGATATACTCGATGAACCTTAGAACTCTACTTCGTTAAAGCTCATGGTTAGGCTGCTCATGGTTAGGCTGCGCGATGGGGTCCCATGGGACGGGACGCGGAATTTCGTCCCCTAACACACGCCACCGTCCGATTTTAAGCAATAGTATCAGAGTGATCACAGCACAAATATCTTTGAGCATTCAAGACATGTACTTAATCGTTCGGCAGGCCTTACCACCCAATTCGTCTTACGTAATTGGGGAAGCCGCGTCTTGGATTTGATGATCCTGATCCTGATGATGACGTCGAGTATCTCTCATTGGATTCTTAAAGACCTAATCACGCACATGGGAGAAGTGTGCGTGAGCTAATATTGCACAAGAAGTTTGAAAAAAAAAAAATTTCCAGCAATGAAAAGTTTCCAGAAGGGGGTTACGCGGTAGCATAACGAAAAAATCGGAGCATCTGAGAAATTTTAAATACCAATATCAATAACCACAAATCTATATTATATTATATGCAGCTATCCGTGTTTATTAAGTGACTTTCCCTATCTCGATGCCTGCCTGCCCTATGTATATATGCTCTTAATAGAAATAGAAATAATAACCTGAAAAAAAAAACCTTTTTTTCCTTTTCCATTCTTAAAAACTAGGAAAAAAAAAGAAAGAAAGAAAGAAATAACAAACGCCACCGCAGAAAGAATATCTTAATTCGGCTAATAATATGTATGCGCCCCAGTATCATCAAACCGTAGCCTTGAGAGAATGCTTCGACCCTTTCTCGAGCGTATACAGCGCCAACAAACAATCAGTGCGTGCCGAAAGGAAACGGAAACGGATATTTTAATGAAGGTGGTGATTAAGATTAAGTAACTATTTGGGGCAGGCAGGCAGGCAACTATACTATCAGAAAGTGTAGGTAGGTAACACCTCGTTGGAATCGCTATCATCATTTGGATCGATCTAGGCCGCCTGACCATGTGCTCGTCTAGAACTCTCCACCAAGATCAGTTGGTCCGCTAGGTCGTTTACCAAGTCCACGGTGGCCCAGCTCATTATGCTGTCTACCGTCATGAGAAACTCCAGAACGCCACCCGGAAGGGACGTGTGGCAGATCTTCAAGATGCTCATGTTGTACATGCGGATAGCCTTATGCAATGTAGTATAGTGCACCCAGAGCTCCAAGTAGTGTCCCTGGGTACATATGGAGAAGGCCAGAGGTTTCTTGCTGGCATAAGGCTCGCGAGACTCCCTTTTGGCGAGATCGGCGAGATCGTGCTGGAGTTTGGTCATGCAGCTTCCGGATACAGCAGCTTGGTTGTGTGCCTCGAAGATAGGCTTGTCGGTTACGTATGCTTTGCCTTCAACAGTCATGATCGGAAACCTCAGGGCAGGATTGGAGCAGAGTATCTGCCGCCGTTGCAGGTATTCTAGGAAATCACTCGCATCGACTTCGTCGAGACCTCGCGCCGCCAATGCTTCGACTATAGTGGAGTGATTAAGGCTAGCCGTAATATTTGGGCGAGGAGTTTTAATATTTGGACGAGTTTTAATATCCGGACGAGGAGTTTCAATATGGAAGATGTCCTGCTTAGGTAGGGCGGGAAATGGAGGTGATGGCAGAATAGCGGCCAGCGATGTATTTGCGGAACGGTAGGACGTGCCTGCATCTTGTCGCTTTCTTGGCCGGTTGCCGGAGTCATCTGCATCATCGTTGGGGTCGTTCATGTCCCAAGATGTTCGCTGAATGCTTGGTTTGAGGCTCGGTTCCCAGTCTCAGACAACGTTAGCATAACGATACATGTGCTAATGTAAGAGGGGGATACGGTACCTGCTTTCCTTGAAAATATAAATTTCCTACTATCGTTCATCGAAGAAAGGGCAAGGTGGATAGGTCCGACACAGTCATCTTCCCTTCTTGCTACGGTAAAAGTCTCGAATAAATCTTCGCATAGTTTTTCCGCAACATGGGACAGTTGGTGCTTCCTCTCTTCAGAGATCTCAAGCTGGATCATAGCGTCGATCCGGGATTGTATCTTCTCGGGGGGTGATCCAGGCCGAATGAATATTCTTGCACGGTTGAGAACACTGAAGCGATAATAGGCAGCTGCGCTTAATGTCTGCGAGCGTACCGATCCCGTTTCCTGGTTTATGTCCGCAGAGCTTGATGAGGGTGAAGTTCCGACCTTTGCATCCATCGCGTAAGGTGTCTTCGATCTCGTGAGTCGATCATGTTCTATTAAGTTGGCTTTGGTGAGAGGCGGCCTATATGCTGTCACGGATTGGAAAACTCTCAGCAGTCTCTTATTCGAGGGGTCGTCTTGAGAAACGCATCCTCTCTTCTGTCCTCTGGGGTACGAGTGTTCGATCAGGTTTGGGGGGGTTGTAGAGGTCGACGAGCTGGAAGAGCATATGGCTCGCGATTGGGTGTTCTTCTGGGGAGTCTTGAGCTTCCGGTTCTCCAACAGGTCTTTGGGATGGTCCCCTATCAGGTATCAGCTATCGGCGTGGGAATAGGAAGGGAAGAAGTACCTGGTGCGAGCCCCCACATGGGCGCGAGTGTGTTCTTGGGAGGCATGTTAAGGATCAGGATCAGAATGTTCAATAAATAAACCGAAAGCATAGACTATTTCAGCGGTAGTAGAAATAAAAACGTTGTCAGTGTGAGAAGGAAGGTGGAGGTTCCGTATATCTACCCGCTGATGTTGGTGGAGGAGAGGATCAGATGGAAGAGGTTCAACTGGAACTTATTTGCAGCCGCAAAGCCGCTAGCCCTCTGGGCCCTTAGGGGATAATTCGCCCAACACAGACACTGTCACCTTCGCACGTTTCCTGACCGAAGAACAAGCCAAGCACAAAGAAGCTCTTCCGGAACCTCAACTCCTCTGAAAACGGCACTGAATTAATCTAGACTTTCTCTGCCACGCCCTCCAATTCACCTTCAAATCCAGAGCCTACTCCATCAGACCACGAGGAGGGCATCCCTCGCCTTTTACCGCAGTGGAGTGCGAGTGCTCAAAAGGGTAGTTGCGAATGAGAGAACCCACCGTCTCTGGGGATTGGCCGGTGAACGTCATACCCTTCGCGGGTATGTGCGGCACCAGCTAATATAAGATCTCTGGTATGAAGGCATATACCTAGGAGTTCTTCCCCTGGTTGCTAGGGGCAGGTGTTCAAGGAGTATAGGATAGATCTATGATGAAACGATCCAAAGGTGCAATAGTCTGTAATCACTTAGTCGCAGATAGCTAGACGATGCAGCCACAGACCAAGCCACTGTGGCGCCGCACGTACCCCTCAGCGGATGGGCGCCATATCACCTGATCTGGCTGCGGGCCGCTCACCTCACATCAGCCCATCTCCATTCCTGGTCCCGATTGCTGCTGATGCTCGAGCAGACCTCAACCTCAACCTCGCAATCCCCATCCTCAATTGAACCTTCCCCGATACTTCGAGACCGAAACACGACCAAGATGTTCCCTCAGCGAACCATGCTTCAATCCGCCCCGCGCCTGGCTGCTCGCCTGCGCTCCTCCGCCATCGTCCGCCATCCCCTCCCGCGACGATTTGCCAGCACCCAAAGCTCCGCCTTCAAAGGCGCCGAGGACAATGCCTTCAACCGCGAGAGAAAGGCCGTGAAGGATCATGCGGCGAGCACAAGCGGTGCGTCCTTCTTCCTCGTTCCCCCCCTTCAGCGCTCGCTCGGAAAGCTAACGAGATATGAGTGCTTTAGATTTATGGCGTAAGCTTTCCATATAGTGAGTTCCTCTACGGTCCGGGTGGAGATTATATTTGTTGGTTGGTTGGTTGGTTCAAGACGAAAGGAGACTAAAACCCGAGGGGAAATAACAGTGTCGTGATTCCGGCATTGTTGATTGCGGGTGCAAATGCATACAATCTCTGGAATGAGCATTGGGCCCATTGGGAGCACATGCCACCATTGGAGGAGAGAACGGAATACGCATACCAGAACATCCGATCCAAGAATTTCCCTTGGGGTGATGGAGATAAGGTTCGTTTTCTTGCCTAATATCCTTTTCGATTTTTTTCGTTAAAGGTTAGAGACTAATTATGGCTGTAGACTATCTTGTAAGTTGCAACAGGATAGATAGATTCAATCCAACCATTGTAGAATGATAATGAGAGATGGTGCTAACGTGATGTGAAGCTGGAATGACAAGGTTAACTATCACAAGAAAGATGAATAGATGGATTGTTAAAGGTGTATGCGTGTGAGAGGGTGGCTAGGTTATCGATGAGGGTTATGGAGACCCAGGTGGGCGTGGGGGGTTTTGTACATTCACGCGGCTTCTCCAAGCAAAGATACATGCGTCCTAGGTTGTTCTCATTTGACACGACTTTTCTGCTTTGATTGATTTCCTCCCAAAGGAAGAGTGAGACATTCCCAACGGGAACCATACCTTTTTGGTTAAGAAAGGCCGCGAGTTCGTACGGGAAGTAGTACAATATTACTACTACCTAGGTCGACCTTCAAGATGGAGCGAAAGTGCGCTCTATTATCTATTGTTCGCGATTTTTTGAAATACAAGGAAAAAGTACTTCTCGCAGCTTAGCATATCAAGTAGCTGAGACCCAGCCGAAAACTATCCGACAAGTAACTGGAGCCGTTTGGGATAGTAGAAATAAATAGGAGGGCATGGACAGGCGTATAAGCCGGAGCCGCCCGTGAGGATGAAGATGCGTTGAGAGTGTGGTGCCGTCGGATTATACGCGCAGTGAGGCTTGGGGGGGAAGGATTCCTGATTCCGAATGCTCTAATTCCTCCTTGGGCGAATGTAGAGGATACTGATGCTGCCTGCATTGGCAGTTCTAAATGCTGCTAATGCTGCTATTAATGGGCCTATTTAGTAGTGAGCTTCCCTTTTCTACTCCCTCGCTAATTCGACCTTCCGATTGATCTCCATGTACACGTTGGCCGGACCATAGGCATGTACGTCTCCCTCCAAGCGACTCATTACCGATATCATTTTCGCCGCCGTCGTGCGCTGCCCCTCGTAATCTTCCAGCTTGGAGTATTCATCGAAAGCCCTATGTAGAAAATGGAGGGATCGCGTGAGATGCTGGTTTCTTTGCTGACTACCAGCCGCGGAAAGTCCAGCCAATCCCATTGTCGAGTCCACCAGAAACGAGTAGAGAAGGGCATTCAGAACCCTGTTCTCGCATTCTAGGGCTCTTGGAATTACCGCTAATAATATCAGAGATGAAGCCTTGAACTCCGACAGAGAAGTCAGGATGTTGGCGATTGCGCCCATGGCTCCCCATAAAGCTGGAATAAGACGACCCCGCCAGGCTATGGCCGCAGCCCTGATTGCAACAGAAAAGCCTCTTTGGGGACGTCCTGCCTTACTTTGGAGTAATGCCTTCATGACTAGGAGCTTGATTAGCGGGTTGATATCTTTTGCATCCTGTAGCATTTCTGTGGCCATCCTCTCTATTTTCGCTAGTGCTCTGCTGTAATCTACTCGCCGGATGAGGTAGTCGATATGAAGCATGTTGGCTTCGAAAGCGAGGGCGGGATCGATATCATTGCTATCTAGAAGTTGAGACAACAACCGGTCGGCTCCATCAAGGTTATTTCGATGTAATTCTCTTTTAAGCCTTAGAATGCCCCGATATTTTAGCCAGTATCGACGGGCTTTGCACGATCGTAACGCATTCCTGTCAAGGGTTTCGAGTTGGTCCATAGCCTGATCATAACAGCCCCGGTCTACCAACTGGTGCGAAACTCGGCAAGTCAGTCTCAAAGTATCATCGAAGACAGTATAGCGTAAGTTGTTGGTGCTGAGGAAAACTTCGCAGTGTTGGCGGGAGAGTATTGCTATGCCTGAACGGCCCCAGAAAGAGGCACACGTGAGAGTCTGTGGACCAAACATACTCTTCATGTTCATGTCTATATTAAGACTCGCGCTCAAGGCCAGATCTTCGCTGACAATTGCAAGACTAGCACCTCTGGCCATGCCCTGTCTTGCTTGACTAACCAGAGCCGAACTCCAGAGAGTCCACATTGAATATTCCCTGGCTTTGAACTCGAGGAACGAGAGACATTGGTTCTCCCCTCCAAGCATCTGGGTCGGACCATTATCTAGAAGAAGGTCCGGATGGGCCTTGCCAAACTGGTAGAGCCAGTTGAGAGCATAATTTAAACAAGTCATGTCCATAACCTCGCGTGCTATCAAAACCGACTCCGACATGGCGGCAACTGCTTCCTCATGACACCCAAAATCCGTATGAAGAGCAGCCATATTCATGAGAGCATATTGGTAGAACGTTTTGTCTCTAGACTTTAAAGTGTAGTCGAAATAGCGATGGAGGTTCTCAAAGGACGCAGTGTAGTCATCTGACCTCCAAACATCAAGAAAACTAAAGTCGAAAGCTTTAGCAAATGTTGCTTTGGTAAACTACGACATAACTCACTCAATATAATTAGCCAGGTGGGATATCTTTACACCTAATCTTCGAAGCCCTTTCAATCTGTCCTTGGCTTCCACCGAGATGCGGCTACCAATTTCTAGGATCGTCAGATTTGATATGACGACAGAAAAGAGAGTAAATAGGACCTACTCTGCATTTGCTCCACCTGAAACTCCAAGATCGTTTCAACATCCTTGAAGCAAGTGTCCCCATACTCGTCTTTCGATGTTTCCTCTACTCCGTATGCGACCCGTCCCAAGGTCTCGGATGCTCCGTGGCCCCAATCCAGCTCTCCTCTCGCGAGCACACTGTCCCCATGAAATCGTGTCATGCGGTTCAGCTCGTCGTCCATTGCGGATCCTTCTCTCCATCGCACAAATGATGTCCACAATACCATGGCACCACCAAACCGCAGGAGGTGAAATTCATCTTTGGCATTTCGATCGAACTTGCCGAGAGGTGACGACCACGAGAGTATGATCTTGGCTGGCGGCTCGCCCTCCATCTCTTCATTTTTCGGCGCCCTCCTTGTCGGCGCCGCTGCATGGTTCCGCCTGGCGAAGAATCGATGGAGGGCATCGACACTATCGATCTCCCATAGCTTTTGGCAGAAAATCTGCCATAAGGACGGCGCCCCGGGCGAACAATGGGGCGAAAGGAGCGTTTGGAATGCGTCGGGGTCGAGGGACAAAGGCATGTCGTGCCATTCCGACTTGGAGTGGAGGGCGTGCACTCTGACTGTGGGCGGGACCAGCTGGGCGAGGAGAAAGGACAGGACGGGGATGGTGGCCGAGGGGGGAACGGAGGCCTCGATGTAGAGCTCAATCAGCGCCAAAAGCCCGATTTTTGAAGGGGTGAGGGTGACGGGGAGGGGGATGGAACGGGCCATGTCCGCAGGACTGCAATGATGGGCAATAGCAGAGGGGGGGCGCCCGTCGCGGCCGAAGGGGGGGGGGCAAGCTGGTGTGCTGCAATGGGGAAGGGGGGAGTTGTGCTGAGGGACGCGGGACACGGGGGGGAGGTCGTGAACGGGCGCCGAACGTATCGCGATATCACGTGAACACCGCTCCAGCAAGGCCCGCAGACGTCGGGGTATATCGTATGGGGCAAATGGCGAATATATGGGTGGTTCGGGTATTGTATACAGGCACATTATAAATACACAGTTGATTCTCATATCAAATGCAAACAATCGTATGCAGGCATATTATATATACACAGCTGATTCTAATACTAAATGCAAACAACCATATGCAGGCATATTATATATACACAGTTGATTCGAATATCATATACAAGCACGTTATAAATACACGCTTTTTTTACACGGTTGATTCGATACCCAATTTCACGGCCGCGACTGCTCTCCTCCGTTGCCCCATCGCATTTTCGGCCCATGCCGACTTATCAAGTGGTCGTCCTCCCGCAGAGCCTCCTCCCCCAGCGCGTTCGTCGCCCAAATCCGCTCAATGCACAGGTCGAACGGGCCTGGGACTCGGTCGATCAAGCCTATCCCCACGGTCCGGACTTTCCGTCGCAGGAGCTCGGCCTGCGGCTCGACCACTACACCGTGGTTGGTCCGTACAAACTCATTCCACTTGATCATCACCGTCTCCCATTCGCCTGGCCGTCGTGCGTACAGCCGATGTTGGTGGATATCGGTGGGTACGATGCTTTCGGTCTGAAGATTGACAAAGTACTTGCGTCCATCGCTCTTGATTCGGAGCGCAAGGTAGGCGTATGGATCGATGTCCCACAACGACTTCCCAAACACCGTGAATCCGCGGTCTCGGGTGCGCCACGCTGCGTAGCCTGTCCGTTGCACCTGCGGTCGGTTGGGAGGAAGTTCGATGGAGATACTGCCGGAGAACCTGGCGTGTCCGTTCGGGTTTGCGGATTTGTCCCGGGACGATGGGGTTGACGACGATGCGGGGATGTATTCAAGTCGTGCCTGTGAGAATCCACCAATGTCCTCGTCGGACATTACTCGGCAGTCCTGCACCGACGAGGCATCGTGGAACGAGGTGAGAATGTAGGGCTTTGTAGCTCGTCGAATGGCGTCGCCTTTTACCGCTGGAGAAAGCATTAGCAGAGGAACAAAGGCTAGCATTGGGAGAGAACCCAAGCCAGAGAGAGAATACCCATCAGGGAAAGGCGTTTCATTTCATCGAGGCTGCGGCCGAAGAAGCCTTTGGCCAAGAGCGCACATGTAGACTTCATCTTTTCGGCGCCCACGCCCGGAAGCTTGGGCAATGGAATTAAAACCTGGTTGAAGAGAAGGTTGCGATTACAATCCACAATCAATCCATGGCTCGGTTACGGCCTTGGAAGTAGGGCACCGCGCTAGCGGGACGATAATAAAATATTACCTTTTAATATAGCATATAAGGTTAATATACTTCTAAGTAATAAAGGTATAAATATATTTATATAAGATATAAATTAAATTTAAGTCTAAAAAGGCTATTCTTATTAAATATATATATTTTACTACTTATAGTATAAAGTAGTATTAAGGTAAAATCTAAAGTAGGTTATATAATATACTTTTTGTCGGCACTACCTCGGGCTATATATTTTAGTATAGTATAAATAGCGGGGTCTAAGAAGAAGAAGAAGAGCCTAAACCTTTATTATCACCACCTACATTTATAACTCCACCACTACCTTTATAAAATAAATTTAATACCCTAATTACATTTACTAGAAGGAAAAGGGGGATAGTAGAATTAAGGGTAATAAGCCTCTTACACCTACATTTAAAAGGGTGAAGTTAAAGGTCGATAAGTTTACTAAAACCCAGCTAAATTCCGGATATCTAGCAACTCAATATTTAAAGGAAGTTCATTTACATCAAGGCCAAATTAAGGAGAGGAATAAAAGGTCAGCTATTGTACAAAAATATGGCGAAATATATAGTTTTCAGGCTCGGGCGCAGATTTAGCGAGATAATGAAGAAAAAAATAAGTTGGTAAATATGATTGAAGAACGAAAAAAAAAGCAGAAGGAGGCTGCAGATAAAAAGGAGGAAAACAGGCTAAAAAGGGAAGCAGCCCTTATGTCAATAAATTAGTGTGTGGTTATTATATATTGCAAGGCTGCATTCAGGCTGCATTCAGGTCTCGCCTGCGATTTATTTGCTCTAGCCATTTAAGTCAACATCAAGACGAGGAACCTCCTCGATACCGCTATCGCTATCTTCTGAGTTGGAGTCCTGGTCCGGCCAGTAATCCCACTCAACATCATCATCAGCAGCAGCAGCAGGACCTGCCATACCTTGTATACGGTGAAGGAACCATTGTAGCTCGAGTAGCTTGAAGCTCGGCAGTGGTTTTTGAATTGGATCGTCGGTTAGAAACTCGAAATAATCGCCGGATTGGATTTTTCTCCCATTCTTATTATATATCCATACATCTGCATTCTGTTCGGGGCCTTTGGTGGAAGTCGATATAGTTGTAAGACTCATACTTGGGAGAGTACCTATCTGCTTCTCCTGCCAGAAGAACTACACTTTTAAGCTCTTCTTATCATTTGACTCGGAGATAGGTTTAAGGGCAAATAGTCCGAGCCCCCAAGCTGCGTGTACAGTATGCGCTAATGACAAGAGGTTGTAAACTTCTTCTTGGCCCTTTTCTAGTATGCCCTGTGGGAAGAGTTTGGCTTCCCAGGCAGCAACTTTCTCTTCGGGCCAGAACGCCCTTAAATAAACCCAGAACAAATACCGTGGACCTCTTACTTCCTCCCTTTTTCTCATCGAGTGGTGTGGGTAGATATGAGCAACTTGTATTAACTTAACCCCTGTGAGGACACAGCGAAAATGATCTCTCTCTTTAGCTCTCTTTTTAACATTCACGTCCCGAGGTAGTAGTATTGGCAAATTTAAAATCTTTTGTCTTTTTAAGCCGGAAGGTGGGGTAGAATTTGATGGGCTCAAATTCGACGATTTCTGTGGTGTAGGTGTCTCTGGGGTTGAGGGCCGCGATTGCACACACGGGGAGGACGTCCCTATCAAATTCGTATTAGCTTCTATCAAGGCTGGGGAACAGGGCGATTTGACTTACAATGACGGACCATATCCTTGGTTATTATATCAGCACCTATAACAGCGGCTAATGGGCCGTCTGCAAGGGTTTTAAGAGCACCAAGGTCACAAATCTGACAGGCTGCCCAAAAGTGTGGTGTTACAGGCCCACATTTAACTTCTAAGAGCTTGAGCAGGGTGCTTCGTTCTGGGCTGGGTTGGTTGAAGTCTTCCATGGTGCTAATGTCGAGAGAAGATGATGGCGAAGCCGAGGTGGAGGTATAGCTAGAGGGAGTCTTTTGTCTCTTCACAGCAGGAGAATCAGGAATCAGGTTGGCCTCTTTGACCCCACTAAGATTAGACGCCATGATGTTTGTCCTTAGTATGGGGGTTTTGTCGACGTTCGCGGGGTGAGGTTGATGAGATGATGGTGCCGAATACTCAAGTACCAGTACGCCTGGCGGGGGCAAGGGCCATGCGCGTCATCGACATAAACCATATGCTAGTCTGGCCTGGCCGATACAGCGCCAGAAGCCTAGCCATTCCGAGTTTGATGGTACCGAGTTGGCTTGTTATTAGAGCATTGCGTCTAGGTTCTTGTTGGTAGTCTGCCCCGAATTTGAACCAGCTTCGCATCTAGCTCGGTTAGTGAGCATTGCCGCTCTACTCAGGCGCCAATCAGTATGAACGTGGGCTTGTGGGAAAGAGGTGAAGAAGAAAGAGGTGAAGAAGAAAGAGGAGAGTTGAGATGCCTGTGCGGAAAGTCAACAAAACATTGCTTCGCGCTACGGAGGTCTCTGTTATAGGAAGGCACGGCTGCCTCAGTAGCACCTATACATAAGTGACTTCTCATGGGTTTCGTAACGATCGAGCTCCATTTTCAGTTGCACCAGAATGAAAGCTAGGAAGAATCTGGTAATATAAAATTCCATTTCTTGGCATTCATGGTTACTTGAAAACTGTAAAAACACTCAAAGCCTTGAAAGTCCTCCAACATCCCAGAATTTCTCTTCTTATCGGTCCACCGCAATATCAACGAAGCAAGTATAAGGATTCAAAATAAAACCTCCATGAATTGCACAATGGTTCTTGAAGCCGAGGCAAGCAATCGGTGAAACACCGATGGGGTGTTAGAGACGAAGTTCCATTTGTGTCCGCGGTGTCCCTTAAGGACACCGGAGCTAAGCTAACTAGGTGTGGCTAGTCCATCCTGGATGGGATGGTGCCTATCACACGACAATCCGGCCTGCCAACGAAAAGAAAGGACTCCCGTCCGATCTAACTAAATACATAAAGTGAGAGCCAGGAAACAGAAGGAAAAGTAAATAAGGAACCATCGAAGGAAACCCGAATGCCTAGATGTCATCGACCGTGATATCAATGTCCAGCGATTCCTTGCTATCATCAACATCAGAAATCAATTCCCGACCTTCATCGATGACAGAACGCTTTCGCTTAGTACCAGCCTTGGTTGCATTGCTATTATCCCACATCCTATCGATGATTTGCTTTCGTCGATACGGTCGGGCGTCGTCAACTACTCGTCCAAACATCTGACCAATATAGCCGAACTTTCTATCAGGGTGAGAACGACTGTTCATATATGCGTCAAGAATAATTCTATCGTTGTCAATTGTCAAACCCCGCGGAAGGCCAATGCTTTTAAGGATCTGACGACCATGTGCCTTGGCATGGCGGCCGGATTGGTGCATGGCGTGCCAGCGTGGATGGATGAAATGGGCGCATTGATCTCCGTAGTCATCTGTAATAGTTCCTTCGTAAGTTGGCTGAGGAGGTTCTCGCCCGGCTGGCCAATCTGGCTTGAAAAGAGCTTTGTAAGTACGTCCATCAAGGACAGTGCGAAGTTTATCAAGGGCCAAGACGGATATAGATTCGACTCTTCTCGAGACCCAATGTACCAGATGTTGTATCCAGCCAAATTCCGGTCACGACCATCCGTATTTATATACACACTGCTCAAAGCCTGCGGGTATTGAGGTTGGGGTTAATTGGGGCTATTACGGTGAAGAATTGGCGGCAAGCCATGTCTCAAGCTCTGATTGAGGATAGGGAAAGACTTTGATGTTTCGAGCACCGTTTTCGATTAAAAACTCAGCTCCCTCTTCTTCTCCTGAGAAAACATACTGGACGGTTGGATTGTTCTGACTAGACGGTCTAACTCGAAGCAGACATGTCTCCGTAACCTGCTGCCATGAGTTCATTGCATAGTAGATACTGTCTGGTCTCCGTGAAGCTGTACCGATCACGAGAATAGCTTGTCGATACTTTCGTAGGTATGATGGGAGAGACTTCACGGTACGGCAGCGCCAAATCAGCTCCTTCCACTCGTTGCTAGGCCAGTAAATGCGTTGGATATCGGGTGCTGAGAGGTTCTCGATGGCGGCATTCGGAATGTAGAGACAGACAATGACGACAGATTCACAATTGGCGTGCCTTTTAGCATATGCAGCATAGTACACTGCCGCCTGGTGGTCCGGTGTAAAGTAGAAGAGGGATCGAGTGCCACTGAAGTCGCTTGGTGCTGAGCTTAGAAGAGTACTGATGCGATTCAAGGTACCGGCCTCGTCAAAGAGACCAGCAATGCGACCCTGGTCGAGGGCCTTGAAGAGCACAGTATGTCCGGGAGCATTGCGAGCAGCGATGGCACTTGTCGAGCCCCAGATATCCGGGCCAATACCGGGCGTATTCTGTTATTGAAAGCCAGAGACGGAACGTTGACCTGGCTGGCTGAAGACCATGAATCTGTAGCAATGTTCGGGCCGCCTTGTCGTCCACCATGCCCACTTCCTCCTTGATTATGACCTGGGCGAGTGGCAATCCGCCGCAGTTGCATCTCTCGCTCACGCGACGTTCTCTGAATGTCCTCGAGCCCTGCGTAGCGCATTTTTACAGTGTCATTGACCCAGTAGAGGCAGGATTGTGACAGGCAGAGATGCTTAAAGCGAGGATCCATGATAGCATTCTGTAAATCGACAGCAATACCACAACCTTTCAGGCATGCTCGCCACTCCTGCTCGTTGTCATCTGCAGCGTCAGCCCGGTTTTCGAAGGAGCCGATGAGGAAGTCTTTTAAAGTGACTACCAATCCACCATCGTCGAAATCAGTCTCGCGGCGGGGTCCCTGAGCGGGCCAGTCGGTCCATTGGCTCCATAGCTCGTTAGCCTTTGCTTCAGATAGGCCGACATAGACGAGAGTTTCGTATGAGATGAGGGCCACAGGAATCAGGGCAAATGCATCGTCGGCAGCTAGAGATGAGAGAGAGACGTTCAGGGGGATATTACGGTTCTCCTCATCGCTAGAGCGGTTCAGTCGACGTTTGTGAGGTCGGTGGGACCCAGTGGTCTTGCCCGGGCCTAGCAAGCCATGAATGAGCAGGTCGTCAGAGTCCAAAGGTGCGAGAATTGTAGATGCGAGACTTGTGTGTTCGGACATCACAATGAAAAGAAGCTTATGACTTAGTGATTTAAATATGTAGAGGAAGGTTTTGCTTCAATCGTATTGCGATGGCTTACTAAAGCTTGAGTTGCGAATTTAGACCAGAGATATATCCCCCCCAAGCACCAGTGGATCACGTGCACGAGTGAGCTAAAGAAGAACTATTAGCCGCTAATTCACTGCGAAAAGGGAAAGGTGAAGTTCTAATTAATAAACCTTGGCGAATCGAAGCCTAGTGGCATATTTCTATTATAGTAGCCTATGCCCCATGACCATATTGGACCTTGAAGTAGTCCTAGTTAGGCATTGAAATTACATTAAAAGTTAGTCAGTTCTTCAACCCCACTTCACTTTATATTAGGGCTCCTATATTTAAACTTGACTAAAATCCCAGAAAATTTTTTATATATTGATCCATCCCGCTATAGATCTAATCACAAACTAACAAAATATTCAACAAATCAAGGAGATTATTACCTGATAAGGCGCAATGAAGCAATAAAAGAAGAGCTCTGCAAGCTCGCATACAACTAATGACGACGGACCCCTCTTTTTCTATATGCCAGATGCCACATACGGCGAATTCTGCCAGTGGTTCCCCTCCACCTTCACCGTTAGCAAGGCCGAGATATCCTCACTAATAAGCCGCGCCATAGACGATACCGACGGCGAGGAGAGCATTACTTTTACTTGCGCCGAACAGTTCATGATGTACTGCAAAGCCGGCCGATTCCACGACAAAGAGACTCAAAGACTGGTCCTTGCAACTACCTCCCCGAAGGAGCAGAAACAACTGGGCAAGTTGACGGCAGGTTTTATAGACACGAGCTGGGACGAGGTTAAGAGCGTGGTAGTTTTGGCTGGTACTATTGCCAAGTTCGGACAGAATCCAAAATTGAAAGGCAAACTGCTTGCTACTGGTGATCGGTTACTAGTAGAGGCAGCATCAAGGGATAGGGTATGGGGTATTGGATATACGACTAAGCATGCCATGTCATTTCAGCAGCATTGGGGGGAGAATAGGTTGGGGAAGGCACTTATGGAGGCTAGAGAGCATCTGCGGCAAGAAGATGCGAAGAGGGATGACAATGTATTAATATAATATGCGAATTGACACCGTCTTGAGGGGGCGCGGGAATCTAGAAAGGGTTGGTAAAGGATGAGTTTTTCATGCGATGAAGGTGATGATATACGTTGGTGGCTGATCTCTATACTTAGGAGCCATTGATTCCTGGGGTATAATTGCGAGAGCGTTGGAGTTCTTTCTAATGGGGATTGTTTCTTGATACCATCAGCGGTAGATAAGCATTTTCGCGAAACCTTGATCTCTAAATTCTTTGCTAAAAGATCGACCTAATTCCCTATATGAGTTATAGCTGTTAGCTCTTTTCCCTTAGATGTCTTAGATATTAAAATCTATGCCCTAAGAAGGAGTGTATGACCTTCCGGCCATTTATAGAAAGGACTCTATCGTACCAGGTTCGCTGATTTGATGGAGATGTAGTAATGTAGTATATATCGCGTTATAATCTAGAACGTTCACCCATGTTGGCAATTTGTCACGGAAAATGGCATGTCTATGGTCATGTGAACATTATTATGTAAGGGCTCGCTTATGCGCGAGCTCCTCTGTATATAAGCTTGCGTTCTCACCGTTCATTTTAGAAGAATTTCAAGCGTTATTACAAGACTTCATTTCGCTCACAATCTCCTCCCTATGAGAGATCGATATTTGCGCACTTTATTCCGTGACACAATTCGATGGAGGTTCCAAACGCTATTATGGAAAGACGACAAGTTCAGGGCATCGCAGCAGGCATGGTGGTGGAGGGAAGCGGGGTTTTAAGGCAGGGAGGATGGGGGGGTGGGGGGATAGGCGAAACATGGAAGAGATAACGAAAACGGGTTGATATCAGAGAGATACGAGGCATAATATCTTTATAAGGGAACAATTCGTAAGATTGTAGAACAAGTCGCGAATTTAATTGGTCTATTCTAAACTAACTCGCAGCAAAAAAACAAAATATCAAAAAATTCTCACAATGCCGGAGGGAAGGCCTAGGCCTCACCTCGGATATCCAACTAACCTGCCTGTTCCTCCTTTCCATGGTCCATTATCACCGCGAATCCGATAAAAATCATAATAGATAAATACAAAAGGGCAGAAAGAGTCCAAATCTATCCTCAACAGTACTCCTCCATCTGACCTGTCCTTAATAAATAACACGTTCATCGTTGCCTTCCTTCACCTTGCCCGCCTTCTTTGAAATATACCTACCCATCGGCCCGACGTCCGCTCTGCAACCTAATCTGTGTCGGGCTTTGGGGGTAGGGTACCCGTAGCAATATTACCTTTGTTACGTTTTTCGCAGCGCAAGCTGTGCGGACTTGCAGAGCGCTTTGCTGGTAGATTGATATCTACCGCAAGCTCATCTGTTGGCGTCTCCGACTCCTGATGCGCAGCGTCGCATGTGCAGGAGGCCTCCATCTGCGTGCCCTGAGACTCGGCCTCGGTACTCAGTGACGTTGCTCTAGGTATGTTCAGTACTCTCTCATTCGCATCCTTAATTGCCTTATTCCGTTGCTCCTCTGTCCAGTCTCGGGCATTTCTAAAGGCGGTAGCCCCTTTTCGAAAAGTGTCCGCCCTATCGGTCAAAGCAAAGGCTCTGATCTGAGTCATGTAATACTCGGGGCGACTCCCTGGACCATTTGGCTGAGCAGGGTGGCAGGCGTACAATTTGAGATGGCCATCGAGATAACTTGTTGAAATAGTATAAGCATTGTTGTCGTACTCCGGTTTATCCTGCCCGTATGACTGCAGGCGACGCATAGCTCTCGCTCCCAATGCACCATCGTAGCATGCTTGTCGTGCAGCTACGGCCGCACTCCCATCCGGACCGTTCGCTGCGAGGAAGAAGTTCGGCACGATCGGAAGGTCTTCCTGCGTCGAAGGGATGACTTGCCTGCTCAGCTCGCCGCGGACTTGCCGGTTGAGTTCTCCGGGGCGGGCGCCGTAGTAGAGGTCTGGGTTGCCGGGGACGAGCGTGCCATCCGTCAGAGGGTCGAGGTTGGTGAATGGGATCCCGCCCGAACACCAAATGGTGTTCCCGACCTTCCCTTCGATTCTGGGAAACAGGCGTTCCATGACTTGTTTCTCCTTCGCGGCACGGTTATTCGCCAGTTTGAAAATTCGGAACTCGTCGTCGGAAAATTGCGACGGAGAGAGAGAGTCTCGACGCTTCTTTAGCCGGTGCTTGATCTCCTCCAAGTTATTTGGCTCGGCTTGGATCTCGCCACCCTGATGGCCGTCCGGGTATACACCACCGTCAACGAGATTCTGATGAAAATTGCGACAGCTGGGTCCAATGCGTTTGGCTGTGGCTTTGGTGCCCCCCGAAGATGTTGCATCCTGTTCTTGCTGCGCACGCGGGCTCATGGTGCGATCCAGGGGACCGACTGGTTTCCGGTACTACGCGCGCATGGTCAGCACTGGCTCTGGGAGGGAAGCATCGAACAATACGTACGCCGCGAAGGTCCGACAGATCGGGACCGCCGTGTCGGGCCAGTAGCTGGACCTCCCGACTCTTCATCGAACAACGGGCCAGAATGATGGCCGCCGGCAGGGTGGGCTCCCGATTTTCCTCCTCTTGCTTGCACTGAGCAACAGCTTGAAGCGTGGCCGGCGGGCAGGGTCGTTGGGATGGTGAACGGCGTGTATTCCTTGGTCCAACTCTTTCAACGCGCCTGGAGTCAGCCAAATCTTGGACAGGTTATCATCAAATGCAGCCACGTCCTGGGATCCCCGCGAATCGTGGAGCTTCGGCCTCTTGGGGCGCGGTTGCGATGGTTCTTGGGCCGGACGCTGCTCGGAACGGGGAGGCGTGGGTGGATGGGAGGATGGGCGTTCGATGGGCGTATTGTCCGGTTCTTGTTGATGTGAGGATGGAGAAACGAGAGGAAGGAGGCGGCGTTTGTATCCAGCGCTGCGATCCATACTGGTCCATGATGTTGGCGTTGGTTGAGATGGGAGTCAGCCCGGGAGCTTGTCTGAGAACTGTGTCTGAGAACTCCTTTGTTGCCCCTCTCCATGGGCTTCAGGAAGAAGCTGGGCGAAGCCCGGCGAAGATAGAGCTAGCAATGGCGTCTCGACAAACAAACAAAGAGCAACATCGACACCTGCAGCGACGACCAGCCTATCGTGAGGTCAGCAGCAGCTCCGAACATTATCAACAGAGCAAGATAGTAGCCAATTTATTCCGTCTCAACCTTCACCGAAACCCTTGCAGAAACCTATTCATCGGGTAAACATATGATGTTTCATGGTTCTCAATACTCTTTTGAGAGGGAAGGCATTTCTCTCCAAACGAGGCAGAATCTGTCATGGGTCCCGGTCACATGATCTAATCACATGCCTGAGCCTCGACCAAAAGTATCGATGCCAGAAAAGTTAGGAATCAATGCAAATTGCCATGGCTGAGTAAGCCGGCTGCCGGTTGGCGGTGCAGTCCGTAAATATTCTTTCAAAGAACATGTTGACAGAGATACTCGAAAACTATCGGGCTGGTGATGATCCAATCCAATGTTTACTGACCACTGGAAATAGATCGAGCATCCGTGATCCCGGAAGAGGAAGGGAAAGCGAGTGGACTCTCGAGGCACCACGTCCAACGAGTGAAAAAGTATAGAGGTGGATATTTCGTGTAGGTAGAAGGGCTGCATCATCTGCATCATCTGGTATGTTACATTTAGATGTAGCTGGAGCTGGAGCAGGATTCCGAGGATCCTGATCTTAAATCAACTAATACGCCGCGATATGGAACATGATTCGAAAATCACTCTACTACAACTACGATTACTACAAGGCTACAGGCGGCTACGCATTCGATAATGACAAGGTTATCATTAAGTTTTATGTTTATAAGTTCACACTTCCTAAGTATTTTCTCTCTTTACTGCCTGCTAAGGAGCTTTCGCACTGTTCCGATTCTCCGAGACCCCGTTGTCATCATAATACTAAGGCTTGCTATTGTTACTAGCACATTGCTTAGATATCATCCGACAGGTGCTTATGTGTGGACACAGCAGGTGAATATGAAGTATCCACAAGCTTTCCCGGACTTTAACACACAACACCTCTATAAGAATTATAACGTAGTCCGTAGGTAGGCTAAGACACATTAGGTTCTAAGCAATAAAGAACTTCCCGATGCCTTTATTGCTCCCCTAGAAGAGGCTGACGTGCTTCTATATGTCCCTAAGTAAACTCTATACTTTTAGAAGGATAAGTCCTATAGTTGAAATTTTTAGGAATCTAAAATTGCCTAGATCTACTATAAGGAACATTTACGAGTCTTTAGTTTTATATACTTTACATCTATTTTTTATACCGTATCCTATAATAATACTGTTCATTGGAAGATAACACGAGTGGCTGGACCGAAGATAAGCTATTTTAGACGACCGTTTTAAACAACCAGAGTCAAATAATAAACAAAAAGAGTGACCAAGTATCTGCCACTGAGTTTTCTTCGGAACTGCCAAAAGAGGCAAAATGTTAACAACACTAGCGCATCATATCCTCCTCCTACTATCCATTGTCTTCTTATAGACCAAGGAAGCGTTTGACTGCAAGAACACTGGAATGAACCCAAGAATTCGATTCGTGCATCGCCATAAGATGTTCATAGTATCTATAGTTGAGGGTCTCGAGATCGAGAAACCCTGGCTCGCTAGGAAGCTTATTTGACGTCAGAAACAACTCCTAGAGGAGAGTATTGTCACGAAGTATACCCAATGTCCAGTAATGGCCCATTTAAAATCCTTTTTTCTGTATCTATAGGAGGAAACCCATTGGCCTCTTGTAGAGGTTGTGTCGACTGTTGGGGGTAGGTTAGGTATATAGAGATCAACGTTGACCGCCTAGTAGCATCTTGTTAATAGGACTCAACTGGAGGAAGCAAGCTTTGGGGCCGGCTTATGATTTTGTCGTGATCTAGTATAGGTTACACGAACGCATGCTACGTGCTTCTGCCTTCGGCATCAATATAATTTTCTAAAAGTCAAGTTTAAATCTAATCATTTAATAAAGGCTCACCTAGTATTTTTTTTTATTAAACCAAGTTTACCCTTTAAAATCGGATGTAAGGAAAGGCTTAGAAAGCATATGTAGGTAATATTAAGATATTTTCATTAAATTAATCCTCCCTTCCTTTTCACTACTAACACTATAGATAATCTATGATACCCGTACGTACCAAACGCTCCCATTCTTCTCTCACGAGCCGATCGCAGCTTTCTTTGAATCCTTCCAAAGACATTTCAAGCAGAAGATATATCCTCAAGCTTATTAATTACTAAAAGCTTTCCACGCTTTATTAAATTCATCTACCAAGAACCACACTAGGAGGTGAATCAAAAGACGGCAAAAAATATCTAAACAAAAATATTGCCAAGAGTTTCTAATATCTTCTTCTGGGCTTGTTGTTGAGGGGTTTTTTTTTCAGCGCTTTAAGCCGCTCTTTTCGACACTTTTCCTCATCGTCAAGTCTTCCTTGGTGCTTTTCTCGTCTTATATCCTGCTCTCCTCGTATTTCTTGGAGCTCTGCTCTTTTTTGTGGCAGCTCTCTTCGTCTTCTACACAGATCTTCTCGTCTTTTTTCATGCGCTTCCCGTTTCGTCAAAATCCAACACTCCTGTTCCAGTTGATCCTTCTGCGACCGCTCCAATTCCCGAACTAACACTTTATGAGACGATTCCGCAATCCTTTTTTCTTTATTCTGACGCGCCGTCTGCTTCTCCTCTTCTTGTATTATTTTCTTCGCTTTCTCAAGCGAATGCTTCCTTTTCAAAGACTCTTCCTTGTCGCTCTTAAGAAACCACCTGTCTTTCTGATGTATCCCCCGCTCTTCCCAATATAATTTTCGCTCTTCGTCAACCAAAAGTCCCTCTTCCAGAATCAACACGTCCCCATCCTCAAGAAACTGCTCAAATTGCTGAAAAAGCTGCTCCTCTTCATCAAGCAACTTCTCCTGTTTCCGAAAGCACTGCTTCACTTTCTCAAACATTTGCTTCACATCCAAAGCCGACTGCGCAGGCTCTGGGTCTTGTGGTGTCGACATTTTGTAGAAGTAAGAGTATAGATTGACGTTGTTAAATCCAGCTGGACTTCTGGCTAGACCTCTAGCTAGACCCGCCGCTCTTTATATCTTAGCAACGGGTCTAGGCCCTTTTGGACACTCCATCCGTGCCACTGGAACAACTTTACTATATGACTTTACAAATGTATTATTAAAACTGTTTAATTGTCGGAATGTATTTATAACTATTATTACTTTGAGCTATAATTAGCCCTTTGGGCTAATTAGTACAAAGGGCTAGAAAGACATATAAGGACCATATATAGACCTATGTAGAGAAGACAAGCATATCAACACTACCACGCACCTAGTATATATCTAATATATAGAGTACTAGGTATTATGCCTCGTAGTAAAACATGTACCCCTCGGCCTAGTCAACCGATAATTAATATAGGTTATATATATATAGCCTTATTTTTCTTCTATATAGTAGACCAGACGACCGACTTCTTTATAGTTAATATATATTAGCGCTAGAACTAGGTTAATATTATCTAACTTAATTATTTATATAATAAAACATAAACTAAGAAGCCGTTTTAAATTTAATTCTTATAATAGTAAATATAATTGTCGGTATGCTATAGCGGGGGAACCAAGGTCACTAATCACTCTGCGCTCATGTAGGACGCAGCCTGATTGTTGTGGTCTTGATTCGTT
>QYAM01000126.1:60166-86836 GCA_003988965.1 Neobulgaria alba | reverse complement strand
ATTCGGGAACTTTATATATTTTCGCAGCAGACCGACGACTTAGTTTTTTAGACGTTCGAATAGCTTCGATAGCTAGAATGATTCGTGCTTCTTAGGTTTAAATTTCCATTTATAGTTGTTAAGAAAACGCGTGTTGAAGTTAAAGGGTAGGTGGTTAGGGAAAAGTGCGCAGGGTCCTAATAAACCACGTTATATATATTTCGTTATAAATTTAATATCTAATAGAATTTAAAAACTCTACTTCGTTTTTAAATTAAAGGTAAGATAAGTTAATATAACTCCTCTCTTTCTTTTTTTCTAGGTATCTACTTCTTAAAAAGAATTCTTAAGATTACTTGATTTTCTTATTTGATTTTCTCTTTTCTCTTTTCTCTTTTCTCACCCCTCCTTATTATATAGAATTTTTATATCGATTAGTAACTCTCTACTTTATATAAGGGTATTCTATTTTATATTTATATATATATATTTATCTACCTAGTCTAGTTTTATTTATCAGTTTTTAAGTATTTAAGTGAAGAAAGTATAATTCCTTATCTTAAAGGTATTTTGTTATTATCCTCGCTGTATCTATGATGATTTCTATTAACATCCCTAGTTAGCTCTAAAGCATAATCTCTTAATTAGAGTAAGGAATTTGCCTTCCCCCTTCTACACACAAAAAAAATTGTGATTTTACTATCTATTTATTCAATATAAATACCTTAATCTTTAAAGCTTTAAATCTTATCTATCTCATTCCTTTCCCTTTTTTTTATCCATGTCCCATATGTAAGAATATACTCCAAGTATCTCATACATAAACACCCCCATCTATTCTACCAATCTAATAAACAAACCTCTCGATCCTCAAGCATGTTTATCACTTTCCTCCCCAACACCCATACCACCACTACCGCCAACAACACCAATCCTCTCATCATCCGGGAACCTAATACTCCTCTGCGTCGCCACAATGGGCGGAGTACCTGGAA
Source organism: Neobulgaria alba (assembly GCA_003988965.1). Lineage (NCBI taxonomy): Eukaryota > Fungi > Ascomycota > Leotiomycetes > Helotiales > Gelatinodiscaceae > Neobulgaria > Neobulgaria alba. Next base: position 85,862 of record QYAM01000126.1, on the reverse strand, counting down.
TCCCCCCTCTATTTCCACTACTCCCCTCATCCCCCACGGGAGTAGCATAACCACCTCCACTAATACCATGACTATCAACAATCACACTCCCTCCAATCCTAAAAATCGGTCTATGACTACTAGTTCCTCTCTCCGATCTCCCACCCGGAGTAGAATGTCCACTAGAATCATTTCCAGATCTTCCATTCCTCCTCCTCCTATCTCTTAGAACACCGATGGTAGATGTACGAACTTGATCCGCGATATGGAATGGTGAATTGGAGTGTTCTTGAGATTGAGATGTGAATGCCCTTGAAAGAGTACGGGGGAGGAATAATCCAAGTTTACCCAGAGGGATTGAGAGACCGTGGACAACCTATTTGGAACTTGTTAGTTCTTTTCTACCCCCCCAGAAATCCTATTCATAAAATTTCGAGCAGGAGGGTAAGATTATCAAGAAGATTACCCAAATGCAAAGAGAAAAGAAGGGAATCTAAAGAAAAACGAGAGAGGAGAAAACTCACAATACTAACAATCGCCAAAAACCAAACCACAACCCTAATAATCTCACTCAATCTCTCCGCATCCTTCCTCTGCACCCCATCCACCATAATGCCGTCCAAGAAATCAATACTGATATAGAGGTAAAATACCGCCGAAACACCTATCGGACCGAAAAATCCCACAAAGATAGCTTGCCTCTTCTGTTCAATCTGTGGGATACATTTGTGCATTGCAAAGACAATGGGGAGACGTCTGAGAAAACTTTAGAGTTGGACATTGAACCCGCGGATTTGATATGTTAGATTGCTAAAGAATGGTGATAAGGGGGGAGGGGGAGAGAGGAAAAAACTGACCTAAGTAAAAGTATAAGAATTCCTAGAACAATAAGTCGATAAATCGGAATCACCGTATTATCCGCAAAAGTCTCCCAAGGACAAACGGCTCCAAACCAGATGAATATCGCAAGATTAAGCAACATATCAATAGTAGGTTGTAGCGAATCATCCAGGGTCTGCAATCGAAACCAATCATCCCATGTAAAAGCATTTCCAGCAATGAAACATGCTAAAACATCGTCACTTCCTATCATTCCACAAGTTCCCACTATAAACAGTGCTAACGTTATAGCGAAAACGAGAAAGGATTCTCGATCAACGAATTTCTTCTCCTCAGCCCAATGGAGCAGTTCTTTGGCGATCCACCCAACAGTTGCTCCATACACAACACTAAGGAGAATGGTATATCCCCAGGTCTCACCAAACCATAATCCAATGGCCGTTCGAACCCCACCTTCTGATCCAGCTCCTCCTTGATCGACGTATTTAATAAGATATAGGGCGAAAAAAAGATACGGATATCCCAATCCATCATTCGCTCCACTTTCCGCAATAATAATCTTCTGTAGATCCTTGGGGACATTTTTATCTGCGAATTTACCCTTGACGATACCATTGCTTAGAACGGGGTCGGTGGGCGTAACACAGGCACCAACAGCTAATGCATGTAGGAAGCTGAGCTTTGGAACCATGGCCCAGACGAGAAGGGAACTAGCTATCCACATAACTGCCATTATTGGACCTAACAGGAGGGCGAGAGGTTTCCATTCTTTCTGTAGATACCGTGAGGGAAGTTGGACGCCTGCCAGAACGAGTTGCACGCCTAGGACGAGGCGGGAGAAGTAGAGGGTTACGGCATCGAGGTTGGCTTGGGTGCCAGCGTATTCGAGGGGTCGTATGAAGTCGGCAGCGTGGGGGGAGAAGGTTACTCCTGCTAGGAGGGATATCACTATATTGCAGAGGGATATTAGCACTAATTCCTTCTACCCCTCCTCCCCTTCCCTCTGCCAGCCTCGTCGGACTCAAAACTTACAAGCCTCACTCAAAAACAGCCTCTCCTTAAAAAGATACGACACCAATCCAAACAACGTAATAAACCCCCCCAATACCGAACAAACGATATTGAAATTCGTAATCGCAAGTGTAGGCATCTTGTACTCTCCTTTCTTCCTACTCAGTCCTTCTCTACTCCTCCAAATTCGTCCGTCCAAATCGGTGAACTTATACTCCTCCCTCTGCCCCTAATAACCTATCAACTAACCCCCGAATCGTCCCGACAACTATGTAACTTCAAAAACGGTCTCGAATAAGGCGGCACGCAAGCGGTTTCTCGTCGTGTTATTGAATCATATGCAGTTTTCTCCTGTAGAACCTTCACTGTAACCGCCAGTTTTATCGCGTTCTCCGTTCCGTTTCCGTTTTACCTTCCCTCAATCGATCAATCAACCAATCGCCCAACCTTCAATCACTCACTTTCCTCTTCGTACGACGGGAATATAGAATCTTTGCGAGGAAAAAGTACAGTATGACGTGACCTAGCAAAGTTCAGGTGAAGAAGCCGATACCGATTAGAAAAGTTAGCCTTGGGCCCCGAAACTCTTATCAACATCCAATCCAATCCAATCCCTCTCTTCCCTGTCCAAGCTTCGGGTTGGATTGGCGACTAAAATCACCCCGCGCCTGCATGCATACATGCATGCATATAAAAGCCCTCGCCGGGTTTTCTCAGTTTACAAGCCGCCCGAAGGTGCCGAAGGGATTGGCATAAGTGGAGGGCTACCTAAACGGAGTATTAGATATGCTCTTCCTAGTGAATATATTCTTCCAAATAAGCAATACCTAAAGAAAAAGGGTTTCTATTTCCATCAGGGCACGTCAAAACGAACTAATTAATTATCCTCACTGAAGTTAGATTTTGGAATTAGGTATTATGAGAAAACCTTGACCTAGTATGAAAGCACAAAAGCACATAAACCAGAGAGACGAAGACCAGGGAAGGGGGAGGGCCACGAATCTACCTTGGTGTCTCGTTCCCTCTCGGAAACCTTATCGAAACCCAATTGTAACTGTAACCAAGGCAAACGCCCAACTCCTCTGACGAAAAAGACACCGACTTCGGCATCCAAGTTACATCTCTCTCACCAACCTATAAGATATCCCATAGTACGTACGTAGACACAAACCCACCACGTCTTCCCCTCACTATTTAATCCTGAAAACTAGAGAAACACAAGGTATATAGATCGAGAGAGAGGAAGATATACGTGTAGAGTCCAAAGGTTCTTTCATTCCTCCCTATCCCAATCAGGCGTGGGTATTTGTTATAATCCATACAAGGCAAGGCTAAAATAATACAGCTCGATACATATATCCATACAAAGCAACCCATCCCATCCCTTCTGTTGTTCAATATCCCTTATTCCATATCATATCCCTCTGGGGCTACAACGAAGAAGAGGTTGAATTCGAAAAGGAAGAAAAGAAAACGCCAACTAATCCAACCTTCCCACCAACCCACAAATATAAAAAGAGGAAGAGAGGAAGAGACGAAGAAATATCATACACAAGTAGGCATATACCCTATTTCACACCACCACCAACAATAGCATCCATTCCACTCCCCGCAACAGCCAACCTATCAGCCGCCTCATTCCCCTCATGACCATCATGTCCCTTAATCCACTCAAACCTAGTATCAGCTCCCTCCCCCTTCCTCTCGTTATAAATCTCCAGAATAGCACTAATCAAATCCTGATTCTCCACTGGTTTTCCCGTAGAGGTTTTCCAGCCTTTTTTAATCCATGCGTCGCTCCAGGCTTCTATACAATTGATAGAATAATTCGAATCGGTTAGGATCTCCATATTGGTGTTTATGGGGACGATTTGGAGGGCTCGGAGGATGGCGGTAAGTTCGGCGCGATTGTTGGTTTGTGGGCTGCCTACGAGACGTTCGGATACATTCCTATGAGGCAATAGTTAGTCTTGAGGTATGAAAGGGAGGAGACAATTAGGGAAACTCACCTCTTATCATTCGTCCCAAAATAGACCCCCACCCCAGCTCTCGCCCCGGACTTCCCGTTTCCCAAGGCACTCCCATCCGTCCAGACCCTCACGAACTTAAATCTCGAAGCTACAACCGCTGAATTCTTCTTCTCCGTCCCAGTCTTAATCTTCTTCGCAATCGGCATACCCCCCTCTGCCTCCTCAGCCCCTTTCTTCTCCTTCACCCCCCCTTTAGTGCCCGTTTTCGAACCACCCTTCCCACCCATCCTAACAAACTCCTCTGCCTCCCACCTCGTAGCAAATTTCTTATATTTCGGTCCCTTCACATCTCGAATCTGTTCCTGTGCATCACTCCAATCGTCATATACGCCCGGTTCCCTCCCAACAGCAACCCCATACCATTTCTCCACCTCTGGTTTCTTACTCGCCGAAGGACCTGTAACCTTTCTTCCCGCGCAGAAATCTTCTGCATCCTTGAACGTCGTGAATGATTTATCTGCTCAGATAATTAGCAAGATACTCTTTCCTCATAGATGATGCTTGAGTGGGTGGTTGGGGGAAATATATAGAGAAAGGGTGACAAACAAGAAGCTCCTTTAAACCCCGTTGTCATCGCCTGGCAGTCCTTCCAATTCGTATAAACGCCTGGCACCTTCCCAGCTCTAACAGCATAATACTTCACCGTATCATCACCCAACTTCCTCTTCTTAGACATCATACTAGAATTCCTGTTCATCTCGCCGTCTTCGTAATACTCTTCTTCTAAACCGAACTCTTCACCCTCTCCGTAGGATTCCGGTCCCCTATCTTCCGTCTCCGTATCCTCTAAATCGAAATACTCTTTCTCTGCCAGTGCTGGGTCAACAGGGGGGAGACAGGTATAGGCACCAGAGTATCTTGTGTGCAATCGAAGACGAGGCTGAATCCGAGGCTGAAGAACTAGAGTGGAGAGTTGGACTTTATATCCACGACGAGCACTTATAGAAGTAGGGAACAAAAGGACCTTCAAACCCCAACCAACACCCAAGAATGTATTAGCTAAAGCCTCCACTCAACATCTAACGGGGGGGTTAACATAGAGCCGTCCGTCGCCCGTGTATGCGGGGGTTTCTATGCAGCTTAGGTGGAGGGGGGGAAGGGAGAAGGGGGGGTACACGATAAAGACCAAACCAAGGCAGGGCAGGAGACAAAATCAATTCCTACGCCCGACTTTACCGTGGGGGGGTGAGAGTGGGTTGGTTTGAGGAAGTGAAGGGGGGTGGGGAGCACTCAGAGAAGCAAGGACTCACAAGGCTGGAAGATCTGACAATCTCAATTCGTCGAAAGAGTCAGGTGGACAAACGAATTCGATGCATGGGGAAGAACGTTTGGAGAGAAAGGGGGGGGGTTGAAAAGAGGGGGATGGGGTTCGTAATGTGAGGTGGAAACACCGCAGGGGGGCGCGGGAGCCCTTTTATTTTTTTTGGCGTGAGCGGGATTCAATTGAAGGTGAGGGGGTTTGGGGTGTAAAAAAAAAGGTGGAGGTGGTGTCTGAGGGAGGGGGATCGCGGGATGTGATTGAAGCTGCAGGGCTGAGAAAACTGACGAGTGGCAACCAGAGCCGAACGTCGCCCCTGGACCTGGTCTAGGGATATGATCCTAAAGTTTCAGGAAATTAAGAGAAACAACAACGTAAGTAGTTTATAAGTGGGCAACGCATTTTTAATTTCAACCTCCTCAAGGCCTTGACCCAGACATATACATAAAAGGATTTATTTAAGGTTAGAAAAAAGGTACACGGCATGAAGCGGCCAGGGATGTCGGAAAGGGAGGGCGTCACAGATGGTCTGAACTCAATTCATGTTACACATCGAAGCCCTTTCGTCCGATTATTCTTTCAGATCACGATAAGGATGGAAAAAGACTCCCTGATTCTGCCGAGAATAGTATTATAGGCCTTAAGCCCCTAATGATCATAAGCCTGAAATATTCTACATTTACATATGCATGAGATATCTGATATCTCTAACTTCGTCTCGACCATCCAAGGCCACGAGCCAATTCATCCATTCTCTCTATAGCTGATCTATAGAGTGGAGAGACTCCGGGTATATAGCGCAAGCAGTTCCGCCGACGCCTTTCGATCATTGCAATCTCAATTTTAGCCCCGCCGAATTCAGTAAATCAAAGTGTTATACATCTCCTAACGCCGTGTATGCAATCTTGATAACACAATGGAAACCTCTGTATGAACTCCATTGGTACCAAGAATCCTATTGTTCTTAGCAAAACCCCCAAGAGCCAGTAAACTCCGTTATACCCGAAAATGGTGTAGTCACAAATGGAAAGAAATGATATGACAATTGTCGAGTGGAGACCCCAAGAAGGAAAGAAGATTTATAAAGAAATTCATGGGGTGTGTTTGGTAGCTCTCTGTGGCATGTAGCCTGGGAGCTCGTCGAAGTCGTATGTCTCTTCATTGTATTTATAGGCGTGGAACTCAAGTCCATAAGGCTTTGGCTCGATAGAATAGAGCATACCAAGAGGAACATCAAGATCCGCAATGTCATCCTTGGTAAGGTCCATGAAGTAGGCCATAAGGACTCGACAGACGGACCGATGCCCAATAATAAGAACGTGGTCTTTGATACGTTCAATTTCGTTAATCATTGGTCTTAGACGAGCAATGACTTGGAGGTAGCCTTCGCCACCGACACCTGGATAGATATAGTTAAGCTTGTCTGCTTTCCGTTTGGCGTATTCCTCTGGGTGTTTCTTTTCAATTTCGCTGTACGTCATTCCTTCGAAGGTACCAGCGTCAAGTTCATTTAGCATCTCCCAAGCCTTAACATCGTAGTTTTCGTCTTCTTCGAATGGCTCAGCAGTCTGTATGCTGCGTTGGAGCATTGAGGTCCAGACACAGAAGTTCTTCTCATCTAACTCACTCGTATCAGGGTATGGTGGGGTCTGGTCGCCCGGTTGCAGTGGAGTAGCAGCATGGGCAGCCTCGTAGACTCGCTGCTTTTGTTCAGCCTCCCATGCATGTCTCTTCTTGTCCACGAAATTGTAGAGGACAGTGCTGTAGTGGCGACCCTCCTCTGTGACAGAGGAATCACCCCCAATCCGGGTTTCGAGATTGTCATGTGATTGGCCATGCCTTGTCATCCAGATCTGGCGTGGAGCAAGATTAAAGGAAGTTAAATAGTGGGCGATACCACTTGGGAGGAAGCCCTGAAGATTAAAGAGGTTTACTTCCCGTCCTACATCAATCATTTTGATGTATTGCATTCCCTTGGACTTTTCGAAAGCACCAAGAGGATCATAAGCACTCTCGTAGGCTTTGACTCGTGCCTTGAAATCATCAAGGGAGCTCTGGGGATCTTTGTCCTTGTAGTCAGGACCGCGGAGTTTCATGTTCATATTTGCTTCAAGTAGCTATAGGGGGTCAGTCAATTTGCTTTAAATGGGGGATGCTATGATTCACCTTCTCGTCTTCACAGACACTCTCAATAAAGAGGATGCCAAGTTTCGGCTCGCGCTTCTTGATGTGATTAAAGAGAAGTTGTCGTCGGTGGACAGTGCTATTTGTAGCATCTAGAATTCCAACAGATCCTCCATCGCACAAGAGGAAATCAAGCAGCTCATCCAACGTCCCAAGGGCAACTTGTTCTCGAAGCTGAGATGCTTTCTCATTCTTGGGATCAAAGAACTTTGCAGATTGTTCCATGGTTTCGGCGCTTGGGAGTTTGGTCAGTTCGAGGGTTTCCTCAATGGGGTCGACTCCATTGAGCAGTATATGTGCCGCTTGTGTTGGGCCATCGATGACAGCCCCAATCGAGCTGGTGCACATAACTCGAGCGAGACGTGGTGAGCGCGGGGGCGATCTAGGAGGTGTGTCTGTGAACGATGTCGAAATACCACCAGCAACTCGTCTTCGATTGCCCACATTGAAGATACGGCATTCGTGCTGTTGCCATGTGATATATCTCTTGAGCTTTTTTGTGATATACGATTTTCCGCGTGCTGGAAGCCCCACCATGACGATAACCAGCTTGGCTCCGACATCTCGTTTTGCGATTTTTCCATCAGGAGAGACTCGAGATTTGGTCATGCCCGGAATATTCAAGGTCGTGGCAGGAGGTCGGATTCTTGGGGTAGCAGAGCCCGAATTCTGTCGGACTGGGGGTCTGCATCCATGTTAACATTCGCTCTTGCATGTGATGGTGAAGCCGACAATGGGAAATGGCCCCAGGAACGATTGGATTTGCGAGCCATTGCACGAAGGAGACTGCTGCGGCAATGGCGCACAGGAGCGAACTGCCTGGTATTGTGCGAAAGAGAGGAAAGTGGAGAAAACTCACAATCTTGGGCTGCTTGGGGCAGTTGAGGGTGTGCTGGCAGTAGGAGAGGCATTCCTCGAGTGTGCGGAGTCACCCTGACTGGACATCTCGACGGCCTGTAAGGCGCGACCCAGAGCGGCGGAGGGAGATAAGAACGACTCTTGCGGTATGGAGGAGGAGTGTAGAGCGAAATCGTGTTCGTGGATGTCGTCGATGTTGTGCAGAGGGAGAGGCATGCTCACCGTGCTCACAGCCCGATTGACCATGGCGGTGCGCGCAACGGAGTGCTTTCTCGACGGATAGATGAAATGAGCCTTGTCTGAAGTGGCTTGAGTTAGTTGGTGATGGTCATCTCCGCCGCGAAAGCGTGGAGAATAGCATGGAGAAAACGTACGAGTCCTCGCTGTCTTCTCGATGAATTCAGTATCCTGAATCCCATCCTGGAGGGAGTGCATCGTGCCACTGCCTGGGACGAATATTTTGGGTGACTTGTGCAGCAGAACGACCGGGGGTTAGTGTCGCTGGGAGCGCTGATTGGGAGCCGGGGAGAAAGTCGTCTGCGGATGCAGGGCGCGGTGCGGGCGAGGAGCTGGGCGATGACGGAAGCCGACAAGCTGTGTGCGCTCTGGTCTTGGGGTTTTCTAGGGCAACGTTGGTCCTGTGCGTGCCTGTGCCAGCACTCCGGCGCGATTCTGACGTTGCGCGTGCGGACTAAATAAAAGTCGGAGCCTCCTAGCTCGGGGGCGGGAGAGGGGTGGGGGAGAGATGTAGTTGTAGTCGTGCGTGACTCAAAGGCCGCCGCGCGCCGCCATCTTGGCCCGGTTTTGGTGCTGCGTGGAGAGTGGGAGTCGCTGTTCGGGGTCAAACAGGAAGGCTGTCAGAACCAGAAGAAGTCGCAACGTCAGGGCCTCTGACAGCAAGGTGGGAGGGCGCGGCCAAGATAAGGACGAGCAGGTCAGGGCTGCGTCGTCTCTGCGCTACGACTCCGCAGCTGCGGGCTCCCCAAGCTTTCGCGTTTCCACTGTGCAGGGCATCCACCGCTGGCACAGAGCCGCCAGATGTCGCCGTCGTGCAGTCGGTTGCTGCACTTCCGCAGCGCTTCACCCCTTCCAGAAGCAAGCTGGTGCGCATCGGGCCCTGCTATTGGCCTGTCAAGACAAAGCGTGCCCTGGGTCCCAAACCCTATAGGCTAGTCCCACGTTAGTACCAGTGTCTCAGCAACTCAGCAAGAACCTCTCTCGCCTCTCTTTGAGGAGCCCAAGCCTTGAGATAAGCAGCGCCCCTACGTATGATGCCTGGCTGCTGACCCAATCAACCGACGCAGAAATCAGGGCGGAATCCCGAGCTGGAGCTCTGGTGTCTTGGGAGGGTGTCGTCGAGTTGGTAGACAGATAGGAAAAGTATATATCCGAGGAGCAAGCTGCACGAACCCGCGAGGAGAGAGTCTGGGCATCCAGGCTTTATGCGAGATGCGAGTTCTGGTACACAAATTCTCTGGGGAGCGCCCAGCTGTGTCCGCAAGTCTCTCCCCATCGTACAATTGCATATTCTAGAAATCCCATCATTGCCAATGGTGACATTGTGCCACGGAGCCACGGTACTTCAACGCGGGGCCGAAGTTGGCACCGAGTAGTGGAAGACTGTACTATATTCAGAGCTGAATAAGCCAGCTCCCTCTTCCAAGAGAGCATAATCAAATTCGGGCTCATTCCTTTCGGTAGTCCATCGGCGAACGCGAAAGACTCCCATTTGGAGCTGCGAATTCAAAGGATTTGTAACGACTTGGCATTGGCGCACAGAAGCTCAGGTGCATCTGTGATGCAATGATTCGCGTTCCGTGGTTGCACAGAAAGCTTGGATGAATCAACCCGCCTTCTCTGGTCACCGCCCTTGACTGAAGGGGAGCTTTGATCCATCAACTTGATGTCTATAGCCAAGATTGGCAACTGATTTATCGAGGTTATAAGTTTTCCGATCCAACCGGCTAAACTAAATATATCCACCTGAACCCCTAGCTAAGGCACAATTTAGGAAAGAAACTATAATTGGGTTCTGGCTTCCAAGAGCAAACGTTGCAAAGAAATTTCTTGGTAGTCCCATCTCGGAGATAGAATGCGAATCAAAAGCCAAACTGCGTGTCTCCTATGCCACTTGGCAAATGTCTGTGGCAGGAAGCCAATTCAGGCGGACCGAGCCCTACATGCCAAACGTGAGGTGTACGAAGTACTTCTCTTTCCTAAACCATGTTTCCCTACAACCCTCGAAAGGCCCTTTTCAAACTTCTTGTCCTCTTTACCAAGCCAAAGATCTCCCGCCAAGAGATCGTGGTTTCTGGGTAACAGATGATGTAGGTGTACCTAGCTCTCGGTAATGCAGGTACTATTTAAGCTTCCATTTGTTGTGTATCGTCGTTTCTTTGCTGTCCAAAATAGAGTGGTTACTAGGGATGGAAGAGACGTTGCTTATACGGAGTAGCACTCCAGTCAAATGATCGTGATGCTCTTGTGTGTGAGTTTGCCTTGTGATCTATTGCCAAGACAATAGTTTTCATGCGATGCCCAGCTTGTCGAGTTTGTCTACTCCTCAGGAAATCCACTAAGTTAGTTTCATTTGTGTAGGATATTTAGAGTGGGGGTCTAATTGTGGGTGTCGAATGGAAACCGGCATGGTATATGGTGAAGTCTTGTTTGTTTGTTAAGCTCGGAGGAAGATTCATCGACGCGAGCCTCTTTAGAGGAGAGCTAAGTAGCTAATTCAGGTAGGTTGGTTCAGGACATTCAAGCAGGTAGCTATCCACTCGAGAGTTGTCGACTTAGGAAAATTAGGTGCTCGAGGAGCCCTGAATTCATATGCCAAAAACTCGGGTTCTCATCTCTCCCATGGAGATTGTAGGCTATAGATTCGACTGTGCCGGACTGTAGTATTTGTCGCTGCTGATCTCCATTTTTTGTAAGGTTACCATTTCTATGAGGTGGTTCGAAGGGGTGTATGAGTTTGTCGACACTTTATAGAGGTGTAGGAAGTCCACCGAAATAAATTTGGATTGTGGCCTGATTTTGATGTCACCTCGGTTCCAAAACCGCAGGAGCGGAAGTCGTGATCGGCAGCCTTGTTGGCTTCCGCAACTTTTTCGTTCTTCGGAAGATGGAAATAACTACAGTATATGTCAATAGGTTATTCTCTTGATGTTCTATTGTGTTGAAATGTTGTTAATGTTCCTTCCAGGATATATAAAACTCATTACAAGTTGGTGGTGAAGCATTTCTAAAAGTGCTACCTTACGGGCTCGTTGCTGGCGAAAATTGGTTCGATTTAGTAGAGACCTACTTAACTAGTTCTGGCAGAGTCGATCTCGACTCTAAACTTTGAATGAAGTCGTTTGCTATGTCAGGTGAGCCCCTTCTATGCAAACCACGAAGGGATCCATGTTCCCTCGCGCAAATATACGGTTGCCATCATCAACTCCTCATCTAATAAACTAGTGAAGTGGTATTAATCTCTCCCTCTTGATATATTTTCACTTAATCCCCTAACTAGTCTTTCTAGCTAAACAAGAAATTCACGAAACTCTCCTAATATCCTTTCTCCCTCCTCTTCTCTGCTTACTGCCACACAGAGCAACGATAAACATTCCTACACATACAACATTGGGACCACCTTTCCCATCTAGAAGCGAAATAGCACATGTAATAAGTGTTCTTATAACATTAATAGCTTTGTGTTAGTTCTGAACCCGGAGCTAGGAGGTTATTTGCTGCTTATTTTATATAGGAATCATACAAATGCTGACTAAAACGATAGATAACTTATTATTCTAGGAAGGAAGAAATCCTTTCTAGCTAGTTTAAAGTCATTTTGTGTGTAGGGGTTATAATTTCAAGTAAATTTGTGGGTCTTGTGATTGCATGACCAGTAATGATTTTATGCTTAACTTTAAATGTCCCCACCCTTTTACCCTCACGTCTTCAATTATCGAAAGCCATAAAACCTTCTTGTGTAGAAAATTAGTATTGCAAGGAATCCCATTAAAATTCGAACCACATGCTCACTTAAAAACCCTTCCGTTTCCGACACGCTCAATCTACAAGCTACTGTACAGAAATATTAGGGTTTTGATATACTTATAGTCCAGAATGTGAGTTTTTCGTCAACTAGTGCTGATCTATTTAAGTAGTGTGATATAAGAAGAAACGCATTAGATAAATTTATCGTCTGGTTAGGTTGATATTAGGAAGCGATGAATAAATCTAGGAGATAATTCATGGTTCTCTTTCCCTTAAGCTATTCGCCAGACCAGAGAGTTGGTACTCTGATTTAATTGTGGCTATGGGTAATTCTAAGTCGTAGATAAGTGATAATCCATGCAATAAATATCGAGAAAACAAAAACGTTCTTGATAAGTTATATTTTTATTATCAAGATAAATTGATTGCTCAACCTACTTCAAACTCGCCATACCCTGGATATAATATGTCTAATGTCCTCTATAAAATAATTGCAATATCTAAGATCTCTTCAAGATTAGAAATTTATTAACGAAGAGCACGGCACTCGGAATTGATCCTTGAAAAATCGTTGATATGGGCTCATGCAGTCAAGAATACGTCATCCTCGCCCGAGTATTTAGAGCATAGCTTTGTCCCATGGGTCTGGAAGATTCAGCCTTTTGGAAATTGAAAATGTAACGGGTTCGTATAGTAGAGTGCCTTCTCGGGACAGTCTTCTGCATCAGAACTTCAATTCTTCCGGAAGCGAGAGTTTTCGTACTCGCATTTTAATAGATTACTAGCTAGGCTAAGTCATTATCGATACTCACACACACCGAACTAGCCGAATGAGGAAAACTTAGTCACAATCAACTATTCTGAAAGTTTAAGGCACTGACAGTGTGAACCACAACTAGAGTTGACCTGAGGTGAGCCTCTTTTGTATTATCAGAGCGGGGTAGTCCAAAGTTGGGAATAATCATCGAGGCTTCGAATTGTACTCTTACCGCAGATAGTTAGTCTGGGTCAACATAGCTGAGACATTCGTCGGCATACAAAACCCAGCCTGTCGGGAAGTCGAACGGCGACAGGGAGAAAAGCGAGCTCCTGTTCACAACCTTATACCAGAAGCCCTCGCATCAATTCTCTTCATGACTGGCTCCAATGGACCGCAATTCGTATATTGATGTTGTGCTTGGGGGCAACGATTATCCCCAGGACGAGCAAATGCATGATCAGCCGACACTCGAACCCCCTCTTCCCGCCAATCACGCCAAGGCCAAAGCACGCAAAACTCATCGCAAGACAAGAACTGGTTGTCGGACATGTAAACAGAGGAAGATAAAAGTAAGCGAGAATGATTCCAAGAGTTTGTTCCATGGGAAACAGATTCCCGTTGATCTTTAAACACGTGATTATTTACCTGGACCCTGGCACATATAACAGATTCTCTCACAAATCTGTTTAGCAGAAGGATCCCTGGCTCGAAACCCCGCTACGCTCTCCCATTATCCGAGTTTGTATTGCATTGCTACATACTAAACCCATTGCCTCTCCTTCAAAACGAGTTTGTATTGAATCAGATTACAAGATAATGGCACCTACGCTTCCCAAAGGAACCATTAATTATCTTTTATGTTTTCCTGAGAAGAGATGATGACCGGATAATTCCAGACTAAGATCATTTTTCAACAACGACTTAGTCCCGAGTGGGGCAATGCGCGTTACACCACAGGATATCATCAGCAGTCGTTTGCAAATTCCCTTTAATTTAAGCATTTCGTTTTGCAACTTTGCTATGACATTTGTCCACCTAGGCTAATTCAGTACATAGTGTGATGAGCAAAGACCTTCATGCAAGAATTGCATTAAGCATTCAGTTCAATGCGATTTCTTAGCAACACAGCAACTAGGGTACAATAACAGGTTTAATAGCCCATTAAATGTGAGTTATTTGCAGAGAATCTTCCCCACGTCTCTTTCAAATCCGGCGCTGCCCTAGATTCTAGAGCCTGCACAAGAGTATCTTTAGGAGACTTAGACGATATTTCCGAGATTAGTTTTTATAATAGAGAAAAACATGGAGGAATAATGGAGATACTCCAAGTCATAGTCACCGCGATTAATACGCCCTTACCCGTCTCGCTTTAATTATGCTTCTTCCAGAATCACTGATATTCTCTAGCTCAATTCTCCTGCAAATAGTGGAAGTAATGTTGGCACACCCACCCTGGAGAATCCGCAACCAACTTGCCAGTTGCCAAGCCTTAACATGCTGGACCTTGAGCTCCTCAATAATTACATAACGTCGACAGCCGCAACACTATCCACAGACCCCGACATGAAAACCGTTTGGCGAACTAATGTATGTTCCTACTCACTACTAGGCTAGAATTTCAAACCCCTGGATCCGAAACTAATATTGCTAAATAGGTGGTTCAAATAGGGTTCACGTATAGTTTTGTAATGCGAGGCATTCTAGCTCTTTCAGCACTACATTTGGCATCGTCTAAACTAGAGCGGAAAGATTATTACCTTCAACAAGCGGGATTGCAGCATGAGGCTGGTTTACATATAGTAACTCCTCTTATTCCACATCATGTCACGGAGGAGAATTGCACAGCTGTAAGTCTAGCCTCGTTAGCTCCGTTCCCCCCCAAAAATACGTATAACTATGCATGATGCATCAAAGCCTTTAGCTTTTAGATCTCCACCAGCGTAGCTAACATTCTTGCCCCATTTAGATATGGTTATTTTCCGCCATTACAATTTTCTACACACTAGGAAATCCTAGAAATAAGAAACCTGGTAATTTACTTATTGTAGGTGATAGTGGAATCGCAGATTGGTTCCGTCTAGTCAAAGGTACATCATCAATCATAGACTCCTTCTATGTGTCACTTTGGAATGGTCCACTTAGTCCTATATTCACAACGGGAGCCAGAAGGGTAGAAGTGAGAGATAAAGCACTAGCCGCCTTACCACCGTAAGATAATCATCAATTCCATCATCCAAAATCCAATTTGCACCACTCAAAATCTAAAAACAAATCCCCACAGAGACAAACAACCCCTCACATCCCTCGAATTCCGCATCCAAAACTGTCAATCCCCAATCCCAACCACAACCTACCTATCCGTAATCAAATCCCTCCGACCAGCCTTCGCCTTCTACTACACCTCCGATGGCCCATTAGGTCATGAATCCTCTGATATCTTTCACTGGATATTCACTCTCGATGAACATTATTTAGATTTATTAAGAGAACATACTCAGGAGAGTTTGGCGATTTTTGCGTATTTCTGTGTGTTGTTGAATAAAATTGATGGGGTGTGGTGGATGAGGGGTTGGAGTCATTATTTGATGAATGGGATTTGGGGGAGGTTGGATGAGGGACATAGGGTTTGGATTAGATGGGTGGTGGAGGAGATTGGTGTGAGTTGTTTTCTCTTTCTTTGGTTGTTTCGGTGGTTTGGGGGTAGAGAGATGCTAATTTTGATGTCTGGTAGTGGATTCCTCCTAGTTAGGATGACGAGTTATGATGATGGATGGATGGTGTATAGAAAATTTCCGCTCTCGCGGGCTTTTTCCCTATAAATTAAAATAAACAAAGGGAGGTTTTATAGATGGTAAAATTTTTGACTTTGGTGTATTGGTTCAAGCATCAAGGGCTGGTTACTAGAAACCTGGGAGGAAGGGATTGCGGAGAGACTATTCTTTTTAAGCTCATTCATGTATATTTATTTCAGGAATTTGAACTCGAGGACCCTCGACTATGAACAAATATTAGACTTTTTCAAATATTAAAAACTTATTAATAAAGATAAGGCTTTTAGTTTTGTTCTTGATGTGTTCTATAATCAGGCTATATTATAACGAATACAACTAATATTTACAAGGAGTGGTAGAGAAGGAGAATCTGGATTTACAGGGAGAGAAATAAGCCGATGATTTGATAACGGCGGTTTGTGGTATAAGAGAGAGTGTTTATTTTACAGTTTCTGGACTCTTTATATCCTAGATAATTAGATATATTATCACAACAAAAGACAACTATAACTTATTCATTTAGGACTAAAATACTTACTAAAACCTAAAAATACCTAGAGTCTAAAAATAATATAGAACGTAAATTTTATAACTTTTACAATTAAATCTTTTATAGTCACGATTATATTCCCTTGCCTTTATATTTACGATCAATTTCCTGATAAATCTTAATTAATTTTCGTATTCGCATGTTCGTAATTATTAAGGAAACAAGAAAAATAAAAGAGAAGGAAGGATAGGGATTTTTTTCCTTAGTAAACTTGCGTCTATATACTAAGCAGGTCGACCACCTAATAGAAAGGGTAGAATCACCTGGAAGGCAGCTCAAGCGAAGCTTCCCTTGTTCTCTTCTTTATATCTTTACTCTTAAAAATCGCGGCTTTCTTAAATTTCTAACTAGATTAAGCCTTATACTTAAGTGGATAAGTCAAGAAAGGAAGGTAAAAGATACAAGTACTTGTTAGTATTTACCTGCTTATAAAATTAAAATATATGATTTTCTTTTATCTCGTTCTCACTTGTATTTGAATAGCAAGGAGGTTAATTTATTTGGATTGCGTTCAGGCGTGCAGAGTGCAAAGGATATATCGCTTAGCCTCCACTGAATATTATTAGACAAGGAGATAATTAGTCTATACACTCAATATCCTCGAAAGAGACTTCTATTATTTCAATAATTCCCAAAACGTAGAATTTTCCCTCAAACTCACTCTTCAAGGCATGCATACCCAAACGCGCCAAGACCACCGTTCAGAAAGCCTAAGTCACCCTGCGTTACCAAACTTTTATCGTACGCTAAGTACCTATCGAATTATTTACGCGTGGTAGTGGTATGACACCTACATGATCCCATCCAATCTTTTCAGGCACCGAGATTTTTTTTCCAATTTCGTTTTTGGCGGAAAGCGGGGATGGGTGAGATCGAGATGAGACCTTGCATGTATGGTGTCAGAGGTGCAGGTTTGGTTGCTCGCTTGGAAAACATGTTGGGGGGACGGGGACGGGAGTGGTTGTGATGTGATGGAGGTGCATGTGGTGAGGGAATGTTCTGGAATTTTTTTGAGGGGGTTGTTTTTACGGAGATGGATTTGGGGGTTTGTAAAATTATGTTTAGAGGTGGGAGGAGATTGAAAAATTGAGGAATTTGCGTGGGCACGTGACTGCATTTTTTTGTTGGGCAAGGCAGCAGAGTTAAGAGGGGGGGAGATGAGAGATGTGAAAGAGCAAGAGGAGGGGTATAGGGTTATCCAATTAGATACCGTGAAGTCGTCTGTGTGTATTCGGGCGTAGGAGATAGGGTAGAGTGGTAGTGGTTGGTAAGTTGTACAGTATGGAGTCTTGGAGGGGAAGGTTGAGGAGAGGTAATTGGCATGCTAGTAGAAAGACAAGGTACTCATCGAACATGCCTAAACCTTCAGACCATTGGATTATATAATCCATTCTTAGGACAGCTGTTGACAGGGATATTGCTCGAAAGGCCCAGATATTTATTGAATTGACCAAGGTAAAAGGCCCAGGCCTGGAGGAAGGCTTTTATGATCTGATGAGTCTGTCACAATGTAATACCCTTGAAGATTTGACTTTGTGGCTGTCGAGGAACGAGCGGAAAGGGTTTGCTATATAGTCCTGTGATTCTTCGCTGTTAGAACAATTGAGACTAGATCCAGTTTTGAAAGATAGGAAAATTGCAGTCCGAGGAAGTATCCTTCCTTGATAGTCTCCAGATTACAGAACAACCGAAGAACCTCTCCAGAAAAGAGCGAGGAGAGCGAGAAACGTGACTTTCCTCCTCAACCCCTCTTGAGAGGTAGCTTGAGATATATTTTTATTCTATCTGGGAATTCAAGGTACGCTGAGTCTAGAGGCCGAGGGTCTTCGAGCAATTACTGGTCGATTGCGGGTGGATTAGTAACTCCGGCTTTGAGACCAGCCTTGGTGGGGTTAGAGGGGTTTGGAGGGAGAAGATCTACAGAATTTCTTTGTACAAGACTACTGAAGGACCGACCGGCAAGACAAGCCGCATAACAATGATAAGAAGGTGGCGGAATGGAGGAAGTTGCAGCAAGCGAAAGGCATGGCAATGGATACATATGATGTCGTAATCCTGGCGGCGCTCTGGTGGTGTGGCTAGTCCCTATGAGGGAGGAAAAGAGGTTAGCACGATGGAAGATGGAACCTTAAGTGGCGATGGAGGGCATGGCGAAACGGCGAGCATTTCCGCATGGCTTCAGCGAGATTCAGATGCTGGGGTGCCTGATGCCAGGACGTGGAGACCACCGGCTTGGAAGATGATGGGCTTGGCTGCCTCGAAGCCAATCCGTACGCTCATCGGCGGGTGCAGGAAAGATAGAGGCTTCGAGAGTGCATATTGCCTTTCCTTTCCCGTGCTGGAGCATACGCAAGGAGCTGGGCAAACTCAATGCGGTTCCTGAGTGTCGGCAACAGTTGCAGTCCCTACGTACCTCGAGGTGAAGTTGCATAGCGGTTGGCTCGCAGCGCTTCCCCACGGCGCTCGACCAGTCCCTGGAGCCTGAGTGCATGCGCCCCGATTCATCCTGGAAGAATCGGTGAGGCCACTGAGGGCGTGGCAGTGGCCGTCTTTCGCCGTCCTGTTGAGGCCTCCCAGTGCGCCTAGCACAATTGTTGTCGATGTCGGGACTCGCATCACATCACGCAAAAGATCCAGTCCCTCACTGCGCTGGCTCTTCTGGCCTCCAACAACCCGTGATTAGTGTAAAGCCCAGAAAATTGCATCGCAATTCTTGTCGTCAACACCCTGTGTACTAGACCTTCTCCTGTCGCTCTCCACACCCTAGCGCATATTTAGACGAATGATCGCGAGCTCTGGCTCAGCCTGCCGCCTCCTTCACCTCGACTCCGCTCCCTGGCCGACACAAACCTGCCAATCTCTCGAGCTGTAGCCTCAGTCCTCTCGTCCAGCAGACCTCACGGTTGACTTCGACCGCAGCGCAGAGGCCAGATCGTCCCAGCGACCCCCGAGTCTCTTCCCCAACGGCGGTGACGATACCGAGGACCCTGGAAAAATAAATCCATCGAACCTCAACCCTCCTCCAACGGTCCAGAGGCAGCACGACCCGATGACTTGAGAGTTCATAGACAAGTGATTGCTTTGCCTTGCTTCGCGTCACTCAGCCTGCCCACGAGGAGCTGAATTGCAAGGGGTTAAGCACAATTGAGGACTGTTGGGATACTGCGAGACGTCAGAGGTCGACATATACGCCTAGACACCCGAATACTGCTGCCACCATTGCCCACGCTGCACCACTTGACACCCCGGATTTGAGAAAGAGGTCATGCCGACGACGACAGAGCCTGCCTACTCTGCGACCTCTCCGCCCTTCATTCTCGATTCGGACATGTCAGGACGATTGGACCAAGACACTGATTATTCGGAATTCTTCAATTCCAGCCTGCCACAAGAGGCTTCGAATAGCCCGGGCATTTTCTCCGCAGAAGAGTTCATCGCGGAGACCGCTCAACTCTTCAATTTTGGATCGCCGAACGCTGCAACCCATAAAAGTCCGTTGCCAGACCACGGTGCGTTATTGGATACGAGATTGCAACGGAATTTGTCTGCGCCCTCAACGGCTTCGCCTGCTGGATCATACCAAGATTCTTCCTCCGAATCTTCTGGATATAAGCGCAAGTCAAGCTCTGACTCTTCCAGGTCGGCGCTGACTTCGGGTGACGCGATGATGGGGGAGGATGCAGAGATGGGGGATTGGAAAGTGGAAGACATGATGACTGGAAACGATATGACTGGGTTTGGAGGATATGGAACAATTGATCCATCCACTATGACCAATAACTTTGAATTCAGCGATAAAAGTATGGAAAATGATTTTGATTTTGAAAGCGCCGCCAGCAGTCCAAGCCCCTTTGGGATGAAGGCCGTGGATATGGGGTCCCCAGAAATGCCGATCATCAAGCACGATGCGCCGAGAAAGCATTCAACAATAGTGAGGACAAAGTCGAAATCTCACAAACCCGCACATTCGGTATGTCATTAAGATATTTTAGGGAAACAGAGATACTAACGGCTTCTAGCAACATTCAGTCACCCAAGGTATGAACGGCTTAACGACATCAGGGTCTAGGGAAACCTCACCTCTGTCTGCCATGGTTAATAGCCACGAATCTTCGCCTAATGCGTTCTTTGGTAATTCGCCATCTCCACAAGCTGGGATAGATTTCATCAGTGGGACAATGCTAGGAGGGCAAATTCATAATACCAATTGGGCCGGCCTAGGGGAATTTTCGAACCACGGACTACCACACCCACCACCACCTCATGGATTGCACCCACACAACGTGCAAAGAATGGGCCCCCCTCATAATTTTGTAAACATGGGTGCCCCTTTCAAGCCTATTCTTACAGTTCACCCTACACCTCTCAAATCTCGCGTGGAGACTCAAATTCCTATCAAGTTAACACTATTCCCTATGCCTGCTGGAATAACAAAGCTTCATTTGCCAATACATACCGTTTCTAAGCCAAAGCTCCTTGCGAAGCCTCCACACGAACCCGCTGCCGATACTTTAGAACTCTATACTACGCTTGTATGTACAAGCGCTATGCAAAGTCCCGAAAATAGGCGGCGTGCTTTCGAGCGAGCTGCAAATCCAGATATCGCTGCCAAGGAAGAGTCATCAAGCGACAAAGGTGAAGAAGATGAGGAGAACAAACCCTTGAATGGGGGGGATGTCAAGATCTGCCAGGGTTGTATCACTCGAGAACGCAAGCGAGCAGCTAGGAAGAAGGTCAAGAAAGTTGAGGAAGAGGAATCATGGCACAAATACGAGGCCAAACGAATTGTTGTCTTCAATACTAATGAAGTCAAAGACTGGCAAAGCCCTACAAGCCAGCCCCCTTCAGAGGCAACTGGAGATCGACCAGAGCCGTTTATTCCTGATGGTGCTATGCAAGTAGATGCCCCGATGCGCATTGCATGTTATTGCCGGCATCAAAACGAAAAGCTTGGATTCCAAGTCATTTTCACAATCAAGGACTTTCAGGGTCGACTGATTGCGCAAGAAATGACACACTCGATTATGATTACGGATGATCACAAAACACATAATATGCCACCATTAACCACGCAAAATTCTGCAGGATCTGATGGGCAATTATACGCAGGCGCTGGTTCCTTCCCTGCTGATCCAAGCTTCGATTTGTCTAGTGGTTCTGTTGGCGGACTGGGTCCATTTCGTCTCTCCCATTCCAGTTCAGACTTACAAAGCTTGCAGCATAACTTTAACCTTCAATTCCCTCCTGCTCCGACCAGTACGGGGATCCCAGTTCAACCTTCTCAAGCGACTTCTACCACTATGACACCCCGAAACCTATCTAGGCAAGCCTCACCAACAGCATCAATAGGACCGACAGCCAAGAAGAGGAAGGCTAGTGGATCAGCACCAAAAGTACCTACTGCTCTAGCTATGACAAGGTTGGAGACTGGAGATATTAACGGAGGACAACCTATGGGGCCTACTAGTTCAATGAGCGGTACTACATCAGCGGCAGTTTCTCCTTTTGCTACCCCTAATATTTCCTCATTTCCATTGCCTGATCAATACCCGCCCTCTGCATCAACTACTTCGAATATGCCATACAACACTGGTCCTCCAACACCAAATAGCAATGACCAAGTTTTCTTTGGCCATGCCAATAGAAACCGTTCGATGGATAATACTGCTATGCAACAACTCTTTTCGGCACCGGCCTCCTCGCATCCGAGTCGTGTATCAAGCCCTAATGGCTTGAGGAACACTGTTCAAGCTTACCAGCAACAACAGCAGTTATCTCAAGCTCTGCAGGGTGGCCTACATGGAATTGGACTAAGTCTCAACCCTCAAAGACCACCCACAATACACAAGATGATCCCGAACGAAGGCCCCAAAGCTGGTGGAATTGAAGTCACTTGTTTAGGCAGTGGATTTGTCCAGGGTTTGGAAGTGATGTTTGGCGAATCTAAAGCTACAACAACTACTTACTGGGGCGAGACATCTCTTGTTTGTCTACTACCTCCGTCAGCATTCCCTGGGATCGTTCCTGTAACATTCAAACATCAACATCATCAAGGCATGCAATTCTATCCGACACCACCTCTGAAGTCGCAGGCCTTCTTCAAATATGTAGATGATGATGAGCAGCAGATTATTAGGACAGCACTTTCCGTATTGGGCCACAAGATGACAGGAAAAATGGAAGATGTACGAGAATTGGCAAGGAGAATAGTTGGAGATGGTCCATCCTCATGGGGTCCGCCTGTGCACTCGCCTCCAAGTGGCAGCCAAAATCAGCAAATGTCCACTTTCAATGCAGCAACCTTCGGCATTGATATAGAGGCGACTCTCCTTAGATGCTTGGATTTGATCGATTTAGACGATAGCCCAAACATGCCACGGCTCAACCTGAGAAACACCTCTCGACAGACAATGCTTCATATGGCTTGCTCTCTTGGCCTCCACCGCTTTGTCGCAGGACTTCTTGCGCGAGGAGCAAACCCTGAGCCACGAGACAGAGGAGGCTTTACGCCAATGCATTTTGCAGCACTTCATAACCACCCACAAATTGTGAGGAGGCTGATGCTGAGTGGTGCCGATCCTACCATACGCAGTCTTGCGGGATATACACCATCAGATATGGCTGCCTCTCCAGAAGTACTTCAGGCTGCTCGTCGTATTGAACATCATACCAGAACTCGCAGTGGTACATCTTTGAAGAGTAGGGCTACAAGTGCTACTTCGCTTCGGTCTTTGTGGGCTTCAATGCCGACACCGCCTCCACATGAACAGACTTCATCAACAAGCAACCAAAGTGGTGTTGACAGCAGTGATTATGAAGATGACGCTGATGATGAAGATGCTTTCTGGATGAGAACAAGGTCTCGGAGAGCAAGTTCGCAGAAGCTTGTGCAAGATAAGATACCTGATGAGAAAGCAGCTGTTCTAGAGCTCCAGGAAGTTCTTCAAAAGGAGAGACCTGTATCACCACTTGCAGCCATGAGTGCTTTCCGAGACCAACTGACAGCACAAATCCAGCATATCCAACAGTCCATGCATCTCAACCTTCCAAACCTGCCTCAAATGCCACAGATGCCAAAGTTCGACGTACCCTTTCAAGAAACCTATCAGAACCTTCAAGCTGCTCCTATGGTCCGGCGAATCAGCAATCTTGTCAACAACAGCCGCCCTGACAGTGCAAATTGCAAAGAGAAGGAGCAAGATTACAAGTGGTGGGATCTCTTCTCTACCCCTCCCGCTTATGAGGATATCTTCCCACAAAGCGAGATCGATGCCAAGCACGCCTCTGCTGTTCAAGCTGCTGCAGATACTGTTGCAGACAACAAGTGCTCTGAGATGTTCGACCAACCAGAAACCTCAACTACGGGCCAAAAAAGACCTGTCAAGCTAGGAACAGTCATGATAGGCCAGAAGCATCCAATTACTAGGGAGCAACAAGATCAATTAAGACTCGCACATGCTGAGAAGGTCAAGAGACTAAGTAGGGACAGGAACCTCTTCTTCATCTGGGTATGTAATAACTTCCCATCAAGCATTACCCGCCCCAAAGCTAACACAATTCCAGATTCCCCTCCTCTGCGTCGTTATCCTCGCCATGCTCTACAACCGCGTCCCCAAAGTCTGGACCCTAGCCACCAACCTCATTGAGAAATTCAACGCCCGAAACGCCAACCTTCTCGCTGCCGCCGCACAACCCCAACAACGAATCATAGAACTCCAATGAAAACAGAAAGAAACTCAATCTCAAACTCACAGCCCTTTTTTCGGTTGAAACCCACACTAAAGATATTATACATGTTTGTTTGATATACATTCATACTTAATATAAACCCTTTTTTGTTACTATTGTTGTTTTCTACTTCTCTTGTACAGAAAAACATTTATATATTCTTTTTGTCGTTTATACCGAAAGACACTGGGTTTGGTCGGGTTGGCGGGCTGGTGTTTACTTTGAGCCGGTGTTTTGCTTGTTGAGGGTTGGTTTGGATATATGGCTACAAACAAGGGAGGAAGGAAGGAAATTCATTACGCTCGCTTTGTTGAACTCTTGGGAACTGTGAGACTTATGGATGTTTCCTTTTCTTACTTCACGGGAAATGTACGCAAGGAGGATGGTGGGATGGAAAGGAGCGTTGGTCTTTTGAATCGAATTGAACCTGATGGTATTATGAAATGGGATATGTGATGGGTTGGGTTAGGATGGAATGGTATGGGATAGTCATAAATTATACTTATATGCTGGCTGGGTTTTTATTGTAACTTAGACGAGGGGGGGGGCAATTGACTTTATTGTTCGTTGATAGAAAGCCATATCAATTGTTTTTCTTTCTTGGGATTAACCTTGGGATTTTTAGATGAGGAGGATGCATAAATGTTCTTATAGATGAGCATTTTGACTCGTTAATTGTTATCTGTGTATATCTAAGCACGGATTGCCTAGGTAAGACAGGAAACTCTTATATACGAGAGCAATATGATCAAGTCATTTAAAGACGCAGGAGCTATTAATAATAACAAAAACATAGAGATTAAATAGATTTGTCGATTTCATATATAATAAGTTTTAAGGATACCTTAAAAGGCATAAAGCATGTGATTTTAAGACTCTAGGAATTATTTTAATTTCTGTAATTGTATCTTGGAATACTTAAGAGGAAGGAACCCGTTTTCTTTGCGCGAGTATCTAAGAGTTTAAATTATCTAGTTCTATGAGATCCTCTTATTACTTTTCCCTTCTTAAACCCTCTTCTTTAAATACTCTCTTTAAAAGAAAAGTCTTACTTCCCGGTTATACCCATCTGGTATTCAAAAAATTATTCCCTTTTTCTTTGGGATATAGTTTACGTGGTAGAATCTGGGACCTCGCAGTTTTTATTTTTATTTTTAGATAGCTTGTTTCGGATAAAGTTTATAGGCACGCGCACGCCCATGGCAAGTCGAAGAGTATTTCAGGGAGTGGTAATCTACTGCGTCATCCTCTTCTCCAGTAGTGTTGAGATATCCCCAAGGGAGCTAGGCCAACGTAAATTCGACGCCTCTTACGAGATGATGATGATATTTATTTACGTCAAACGCACCACGAGTGAGACTCGTAGCCATAAACCCTCCTTGGGTTGCATGAGAATAATTAAAAGAAATTAACCGACTGTAATCCCTTCTCGCTGTTTAGTATACGCATTAGTGAATTCGGATAGACTTGAATAAGCCCTTGTTGGCGTTAAGGTGTGTGCTTTGCTACATCATTAAAGACAACTTGTGAGTGTTATGCCCCGTAGGCGTTAAGTCCCGGGAGGAGCATTGTAACCGAGTTAAGTGGCCAGACAATCGGGGTATTGTTTTTTATATATATTGCGAGTGCAGTGGAGAGAGAGTAGATGTTGAACTTACCACATGTATATTCAGCTGTACAAGGGTTACTTGCTTCACGAGCGTCTCACTCCTTTTTCATATATGATTCAAGATTGTTTTACTT